>LOEQ01004447.1:157714-174018 GCA_001685075.1 Bramus lutescens
GGATGCTCACCTTCCTAGACCTCAATGGAGGCGGGAGGACCTTGGACTTCCCACGGGGCAGGGAACCCTGACTGCTCTTTGGACTGAAAAGGGAGGGATATGGGAGGGAAATGGGAGGAGGGGAGGAGGTGGAAATTTTAAATAAATAAACAAACAAACAAATAAATAATTTAAAAAGATGTATGAGGATGGAAATCAACATGAGAGTAATATTCTCTGGCTAAAGCTTTATTATGATGCAGTGTTGGAGACTCTCTTCCATTCAAGGTAAGGCCAGTGGCTTACTTCAATTTTAGGCAGTAATTTTTGTTCTAATCAATACATGTATCCCTTTTCTGACCTAAATTAAGGGACATAAACTGGTATTTTTATTTTTTGGTGCCAGAAGTTATCATCTCTGCCTTATTTTTTACTGCTGGGCAGTCTGTGGCCAGTGTTCATTATCTAAGACTGGATTTTTCAAGAATTATTTTATTATTAAGTTTTAGAATAGTGGTTACTATAAATTTATATCTCAAAACTTCATATAAAGTGCAATTTCTTTGCTACTTTGTGTTTTCACAGAGGACCATACTATACAGACTAAATTTAAAGATAATAAATCTCTGTTTTTGATTTTGTTTTTTGTTTCTTTGTTTTTTGCTTGTTATTTTTAGCATTATTTATATTTTAATCTTAAAACTTAGATAAATATTTACCATAATCTCCATATTTCATGTGGTCAACTCAAGAAATCTTTTGTTCACTTACATCTATATCACCTCATACTTCCTAAATTTACCGAAGTCAAGGTTAGCTCCCTGTAGAATTTTTCTTATTTTAGTCACGAGAGAATATTAAATATTTCTTTGGTTATCCATAATTTTACTTGACAACTTAGAAATATGCCGATTTTTTTAATCTCTGTCATATAAGCATAGATGTTAATGTAAAATTTTAAGACGTGATTGCAAGTCATGCCTTCTATATTTTTTATACAATGACTTGTACAGATATTTGAAACTTGATTTCAATATTAATAAAATTAGTAATACCTATAATTAATGATTGCTTGTCTGAATTATTTCTTGCATATCAATCTTTCAATTTCTTGTTATGTTAAAAATAAGCAATCCATTCTTCTGGTAGGTTCTGCAAGACACATGCGATTTTTATTTTAACTTTCAAAATAAAATTTCATGAGTGAAAATACTATTTTGGTGCTGTCATCTTTCTGTGGAAAAATGCTTCCAATTATGAATCATCCTATGAATAAAAATTCATGCCTTGAATTTATAAACAAATTAAGCAAACATAGTTGTTACTAAAATGTTAAGGCTATGTGTTTAGCATTGTATTTATGTTAGCGACATGGTGTCATATTGTTAACAAATGCAAATCTTTGGGTTTTTCCATGGCAACAAGATATGTCACTAGAAAAAAGCAAAATCATCTTTAGATTCTATACTTGTTCCACATTTCAAAACACATACACAGATATGTAGTTACACACATGCAAGCACACAGAGAACATAATTTATACAACTATGAAGCTCATGTACACTGTCAATTAAAATTATAACTATGTAAAGATTACTCATTTGTCATATTCTCTTCAAAATCCTCACTACAATTTTGGGGTACTTAGCATAAATTTAGAAGTCCTTATTCTGTTCAGTGTATTGTTAAACATTCTATTTTTCTGCCTACATACCAAGAATTTCCCAATTGAACTTTATCATCTTTACTTTTAATAATCGCAAGTTGATATCTTTGTAACATCAATAAAGTTGTGGATGATAAAGAATCTTCCCTTAGTAGTGGTCTGTCTTACTGAGTTCAAATCTTACAGTTGGGATATATTTTTCTTCAAGACTCATTAGCAATGATTTTTTATAATGCTGGGTTGAGATATTTTTCACATGTTCTACTTTTTTATATATCTTGAGGTTATTTTATAACACAGTAAGACTTTTAAAATTCTTAAAGAAAATCTCAGAAATGTTTATATACTACTCTTTATAGTGGCTGATAGTTGCATTAATGTTCTTCAGTCTTTCTGGATAAATCTGACCATTTACATCTAAATATCTAACGTGAAGACTTTTAAGCATATTCTTGTGCCTTGTGTCCTCACATAAGACAAAAAAGCTAGGAACAAAAGGAATGTTGATCAAGAGAGAATGTGAAAGGAGGTCAGAAAAACCTCTGTAAGTCATTTCTCCAAAAGCTCATTTCCACAAATCTACAATAGTCAGCCCCAAATACCTGGTATGCTTATTCTATATCTTGTTTCTTCTACTTCAGATCTTCCTCTAAGTGATGTCTTTCAAATATATTTTTGTTTGATTTGCATGGCTCAGAAATGACATTCGTTATTTGCTTATAGGTGTAACCTGTTTCATGCCCCATCAGCATCTTTGTTATAGAGTGAACAGGCCGTCCTTTCTGTCAAAGCATTCTCACAGGCAAGGCTGTGTGGATGTGCGTTTTGGAGAACAGTGGTGGCAGATAGGCCAACCCGCCTAATTACTGAACCACAGTAATAAAACTGAGACTTGCTTCTTTGCAAAAGACATCTGGTATTCCATGAATCAAGTAGAGCTGAAAAATGCCACTTTCTCACCTATCAATTATGGAAATAGATTGCTATATTTTTCAGCCAAACTCTCCTAATTAACATGTCAAGACTATTGTTACTATCATCCTTTAACAAGAAGATTATATACAGGGAGTTCTATGGATTATCCTACTGCGAAATGATTGTTAATTTCTAAGAAATTTAAAATGGTAAAACCAGTGAAGTGAGGACAAGTGGTGAAGACGAGACCCATGATCTCTGAAGAAGATACATCTTCTACATCAATAAAATTCTTTTTGGAACAGAGCTGTGGTCTCCTGTGTGAACTTAGCATTGCTTGGATGTTCCTGTAGACTTGGTCTTCTATACCCTTGTCTATATATTCAGAATCAGTCAGCATCTTCCTGACTGTTTATACTCCAGAAGCACTGAGAGTTTGAGAATAGAGCTGAATTAATCTCCATAGCATTTACTGGGGCTTATTGTAGACCCAGAGTCTTAGTTATAATTTCAAACCAAGAACAAGGTCTTCCTGCATGTGACATCCAATGAGCCATGAAAGGAACTAAGTACACCGACTGCCCTGGAGAGGTTCCAGCATTTTCTCAGCTTGAGATCAGTACATAACAGATGGGACCAGGGTGACTGATTTAATTAGAATACTTTAATAGCAGAATGGCGACCATTAGACAGTTCTATCAGCTAGGAGGAAGGCCATAATAGCCATAGTAGTAATTGTTTCACTGGGAGGACATGCCACATTTATTTCTGCATGTAATATATATATATATGCGTGTGTGTGTGTGTGTGTGTATCCTGAAAGTAATTCTGAATGATTATGAAGATGATGTCATTATATAATATATGACAGTTATCTGAATCGTTTCATAGAAATGAACCTTTAAAGGACTCGAATATTTATCCTGTCATATTAATTGAAGACTCTTACTGTTTTAAGCCCCCTTTGACTTAATCACAGGTGTTCTCCTGACTTCAGAATTATATAGTAGAAGAGGAAGTTTGTGAAGACTATCAAGAGAATTAACAGTTTTGAACATTAAAGATAGTTTATATAACATTTACGTTGAGTTTGAGATCTCTTAGTGATACATAGATACAGTTCTTACAGAATGATAATACAATGCATATGACTTTCAGTAGAAATGTAAAGACCTTTAATATTTTTAAATTATTAATATTTAATCATAACACAATTTGAAGGCACTTATGAAAATATTCTATTACACTGAAATTTCTGCTTATAGTCTACTGGATAACTATTTTTTAAATGTTTATGTTAATCCTGGAGGACATATTATTATACCTTAACTCCCAGAGAGTACATGCCATTGTAATTTGAAATAATCCCATCATTTAAAAATGGTGCAAGCTTTCTTGTGATAATGAATGGTTGGCATAACACAAAGCTTAGCAATATGGTGCTTAATGGAAATTGTGTTAATAAGATCCTACAATTGGTGTCAATTATCCTCAGTGGAAATTTCCATTTGGATTCTGCTAGAGCAGGAACAAATAGGAGCTGACACCTCTGATTTACTGAGAAAGACTCAATCTAGTCATAAATAATTCATACAATAATTTTCAAATCTTTCAAAAATCAAAATAATTAACTTAATAGAGGGGTATGTTAAAATATTATATCATTGTTTATTAGTGTGCTTATCCTTTTAACAGCAAGTTTTGTAGTTTTCATTGAAAAATGAGGATCAATATGTATATTTTTCATATTGCTAAAGCTTGATTTACATCTTAAAATATAGATAGCAAGGGGAGAAGACAGCAATTGTTTGTCTGAGTTCAAATGGTCAGTCCTGTATACATACATACAAGTAACATTATATAGACTCCCCAGGTTATTGTTGGAAATATGTATGTAAATATAATCACATATATACATGCAGTAACAATTTATGGAAATGGGAGCTGTGAACATGAAGGAGAGAGGGGAGGACTCTCTAGGAGGATTTGGAGGGAGAAAAGAGAAAAATGCTAAAATTCAAATATTGTCAAAAGTATGAATATGCCCAAGTAGTGCATTTTAAAATTAGTGTATAATTTTCTACTTTATTACTTAAGAAGCAATGACAATTTCTTTGCATGAGTGTGAACAAATAAAGAACCTGACTCAGTAAAGAGAAAACCTACATAGACTCTTGGAGAACACAATACCCAGAAGGTATTAACTGATGAAGGTTTGGCTACATCTAAGTTAGATGGTACTTCATCAGGAATGACATAACTAGAAACATTATTTTTCAAATCAAATAAGAAATTAATAAAAAAAACTTATAAGCATCCTCAAATAAGTCATACATCATCTCAGGAGATAAAATTCAATAAGTAATGTTGTATGTTTTTATTTTCTCATGGTAAGATAATTAACTGAAGGGAGAAAGGCATTATTCTGACTCACAATTCATGGATACTTTCTACTATAGCAATAAAGTCAAGGCTGAAAAGGCTTGAAGTATCAGGCCATATCACATCCACAATTAGATTGCTGCAGCCTCATTGCATTGCTTACACAGACAAGGGAATGGAGTCACCGAAGTGGACAAGTTATCCCAACTCAGTTGAGCTAATCAAGAACCACCAACACCCAAACAAGCATGCCAAGAGATTCCTATTCTATGTAACTAGACAGCACTTACCCAAGGAAAATAACAATCAGTCTAATCATTAATTAAACAGGAAACCAATGGAAGAAAAGCCTGCCATTCTGTATTATATAGAATGGATATACAACCAAACAGAAAGTACCAGTCTTAACTAGCATTATATTAATCTGACATGTTATTTTTATATGAATAGTAATAGACTATGCTAATTAATGATTATCTGAATTATGTATTGAAATATATCTTTCCACAGGCAAACATTTGGAATGTGGTAACACAGATGCAGGAAATATTAGAATACAGCACTAACTCAAATTGTGGTACAGGAAAGTGAGCATATTGAGTTAAGAATTGAATTGGTTTGCAGAAAAAGAAGATTCATTCATTGGAAAGATTCATTATACTATTATCAGTATTTTATTTTGATACAATTGAGTCCTCCTGATCTGTGGGTTGTGCATTAATGGATTAAATTAAAACTGGATCAGAAATCAGTGGAAAAAGGCCATTTGTGTATGAACTTACTTTTGTGGTTATTTCTTGAATAATATCACAGTTCCTTTGTGGTAAATATTAAATTTAATCTTGGCATGAAGGACGGGTACGGATATGTGTAAGTTACTTGAAAATGTTGTACCACTAAAAGTAAGGGACTGTAACATGCTAGAAGGTTACTACCTCCAGGAGTCCAAGAGATGAGACCACATTTACATAGGTAAAACACGTGTGTGTGTGTGTGTGTGTGTATGTGTGTGTATCTGTGTGTGAGTGTATAAATACACTCATGCACTCATGGCCATCTGATTCAGTTAGTGCTCTCGTAAACCCAGTGTAATCTAAAAATGCTTTATTGGTTCACAATAGATATATTTCATTATATATAATATATATTAGTGCATGTGTATTTGAATGTGGCTATAGGCATAAATTACTAAAAAGCATATTGAACAATTGCATCTACTTCTTTGATATTAAGAATCATCAACCAGCTCACTTGGGGAAATGGCTTGCCATCAAGCTGACCACCTAAGTTTGATCCAATAATCCTGTGGTGGACAGAACCTGTGTCTACAATTGCTCTTTGAGTTTCACATGTGAAGTGTGACTCTAATCTCCCCTCCCCACGGTGTATATAATGTAACCATCAGGAAAACCAAGTTGCCAGTATGACGCATGTGACCTTACATACTCTCAATTTTTTATGTATACAACCTCAGGTTGCCTAATTTCATTTTGTGTTCTCGTTCAGTATTCAGTTTTTCTGAAGATTATTTTTTCCTCCTGCGTTCCTGCACTGCAACTCAGTATTTGAATGTTATGGATAAACAGCCTTGCTTTTATTTTCCTTTTCATCTAAAAATGCAAATGGTTGAGTGAAAGCTCTATCAGGCATGTCAAAGGCAGGAGAACAATTGGCTCATTTCTTTACGGCCTTCTGAGGACTGATTTCGTGGTAATGCAATAATAAGCCACTAAAAAGATGTATGCCATATGAAAATCACTTTCCAATGTTCCCTGTATGAAATATGACAAATAAAACAGTTATTTATAATGCCAATAACTGAAAGAGTGCCAGGCTTTTGAGATCCTCAGTAAATGTTTATTGAGTTATTGAGGGAATTAAGCCAACCAAATATCCTGCACCTATGTGACAACAATGCTAATACCTAATTGTCAATAAAGCTGAAGCTTCAGGCTGCAATTCAGAAGCAGATATTACTTCCACCATGATGGATATTGTCTTTCGTTCAGCTTCAGATGGAACAAATGAGTTGTATTCTAACCTGTGCCACGTAGGAAATTAACTAGAACATACAAAAATTAAGCCTGTTAGCACAGCCTCAGCAAAACAGCAAAAAAAAATCTAATTTTAAAGTCTTAGAACCTAATTCCAAATAGGTGCATTTTCAAAAAAAAAAAAAGAAAGAAAAGAAAGAAAGAAAAAGAAAAAAGAAAAAAAATGAATGAGTTTCTATATCTGTGCAATCTCCTGGGGAAATTAAAAAAGAAACAATTTGAAGAAAAGAAAAGACTCATTTTAAGAATGTAACTGATATTAAATTGACAGTTCATATTTAATTAATAGTATCAGTTTATGAATACAATAAACTCTAAGTAGTTGCAGTTGTGTACATAGGCTTTAAGGAGATAAAATTCTGTAATAGATTACATTTGGCTGCTTAATTAACTTTGCTAATCATGTACTGCAATGCACTGTAATTACCAGGCAATAACATATTGTGTCTATCTCAATACTGAAGAAATCAAGTGTCAATGAGTTTGAAGTTATCTTTGTCATTATAGTCACAACGCTGTATGTTGCTTTGTTATAAGGACACACAATTTTTTTTTATTTATCCAATTTCTAACATTCCAGCATACACATGGACAATGCAAATCTCACCCCCAAAATACTGTCTAGGGCAATCTTTGTGTAATTCTTGAACTTTGAGATATTAAATAACTATCATTAAGGTTTATAATAACTAAAGCATTTTAAATACATATAATGTATATTAGATATATATGCATATTGTGTTTCAAAGTAATTCATATTGAAATTAATTTTTATTAAAAATTTGATTAATTTGCTATGATTATTAGTCATTTACTAAAATTATTTGAAGTTTCTCAAAGGTAAAATGAGATCTTAATCTTCTAATGAAGGAATTGTTTGTAACTTACCAAACAAGCTATGACATGATTAACCCTTGGCTGGGTATTTTACTTTTCTTTCAGATTAAATTTATAGGTCAATATGTAGTAATATTTAAAGGCTCTTATCCATTTCTTTACCTAAGACAATTAAGCCCCATTATCAAGCTCAAACATGATTCTAATTTATGCAGTGAGAGTGTGAATAATGGCAGCATCTAAATGGCTTACTTTTATGGAAATATATTTTTAATTCCTTTTCCTGTTTTAGAATTTCATGCATACATACAGAATGTTTTGATTAAATTAAATGCTCCATCCCTTAGTTTTAATTCCTCCCTTAGTAGTGCTATGTTGTTTTTACTTCAACTTCATGTTATGAATTATTGTTATTGGTTATTGCTGAGCCCATTGATAATGGAAGGATGTGTTGCCAAGGGTCATGTGTGATGACAGGATTATCAGCAGCATCGTCAATGACCCATGGATAAAATCATGAGTGTCACACACAAGTCAGAAGAGAGTGTCTGGAGGCTGAGGCCTTGTGTTATTTTGAACAGGATTGTTTTTCCTACTTTCCCAGCACATCCTCAATGTTTATTCTATTTCCCCTTCCCAGGGAGAATCATGCTTCCTCCAGCTTGAGCCCTACTCGTTATTTAGATTCTCTGGGTGTGTGGATTGTAGCATTGGAGAAATCTATGCTCCTAGCATATTTTATTTAAAATAGTGGCAATATCAATGCAAATAATGATAACATTCACATATGCAATTATACTTTGTGAGCAATTTTTCTTGTCAAGCAGTATTTCTGAAATTTTATGTGTTTTTATATTATAATATAGACTGAGCAATCCTAATGTGAAAATGAGAATTGCCTCGAATGTGAAATATTTTGATCCTATTCACCTCCCTAACCATATTCTCCAATAACTACCCCAATCAAATTTGTATAAAAAAATAAAACAACAAAACCAAACAAAAATCAAGTCCAGTTTCTGTTGCTCATATATCTTGGATATGAGACCATCTTCTGGACCATGATCAAACTACCAATGATGTTTAACACCCCTCTGTATGCTTTTAATGTCTTTTATTGCAATTGATTAATAAAGACACTTCTTTAATCTATGGCAGGCAGAATATAGATAGGTGGGAAATCCAAAAAGATACCTGGAAAAAGAAGGTGCAGTCAGGGAGATGCCAGCAGCCACCAAGGAAGCAAGATGTGAGGTACGAAACCATGAGTCTCATAACAATATACAGAATAATATAAATGGGTTAATTTAAGATTTAAAAGCTGGTTAGTAATAAGCCTGAGCCATTGATCAAACAATGTTTAATTAATATTAAGCCTCAGACTTGAGATTCAGGAACTGGCAGGTGGGAAAGAAACCACCAGCTATACCCAAAGACCACCATTCTTAATGAAAATTGACTCCCACTCTCACAACAGCTATAATTTGCATTCAGAAGCTATCATATGCTCATATATTTTCAGCTAAGGATGGAACTTTCATTCCCACTTCTCCAATCAATATTTCATTTGGATTTTCTTGATATTGTACATTCTGCATGCTGACACAATCTTGTGACTTTTATGCACATCTATGAATATAACAATAAACCTCCAGTAGCTGGTTTACTACTACATCTATTTAGTATAGTAACAGTAGTAATACTTCCCCTAGGATCTATCTATCTTGCCATAGGTTCTTGGCTTCCATAATGGCACCTGATGTAGATTTCATCTTGTTTTGCAGGCCTTAAATCCACTTGGAAAGTTTTGGTTACTCCCATGCCATTACTACTATTATTGCACCATTAGGCATATCCTGTCACTTTTAGGTACCAAAGATATCATAGGCTAGTAAATAAAAAGCCAGTGCCAAGAATGATTCTCTGTAGTCATAAGTATGTAAGGTTCCATGTATTCCCAGATATTTCAGGCTAGATTTCTCTGTAGAATTTAAAGATAGGGTCATATTGTTGAAGACACCGCATATTTGAACATGGAGAAAAGAAGCTGTCACTGACTTGGAAGAATCATCTAACAGGCTAGCTTTTATAAGGCTAGAATAATCTATGCAATCACACCTAGATGTGATCTCTAAGAGCTACAATAAGAACTAGTTATTAATGCAAACATACTTGCTTATTTTTAATTAAGTTTAACTGTTGATAAATTGCTTTGATGTATGAGGGAAAAAAGCTGGTTTTCTGAATTTCTAGGTCCACAGGTTTTGAGTTTCAAAAGAGATTACCACTACATTGCAGGGTGGCAAGGAGATTGAATGGTTCTTCACTTTGCTACTGAGGCCTTGTTAGGCAGCCAGTCCTATGGGTTACTCTAGAAGTATGGGTGCCTTACAATTCCTCAAATTATGCTGGGCTAGAAATATGTTGTGAAGTATTCACTCATACTAATAACCTAATATATATACCTAATAGTGCAATAATATGACTATATTATCAGATTGTTCAATATTTAAGGCTGTCTATTTCATATTTTATAATTTTTATTATTCATGTTTAATAACATGGCCTGGAATGTCTTCCATGATCTTATCCCTCCTGTCTGTCTGTCTATCTATCTTTCTATCTATTGCATGGGAGTTGGGCAGGTTGGTCATAGGTGTGTGTATATGTGTGTATGTTTATATGTATGTATGTATATATATATATATACACATAATTGTAGTGATAGGACCATATATATATACATACATGCATACACACATCTATAAATATCTACATCATTTTATGTAAAAAATAAGAAATATTGGTTGTTCAGTGTCAAACAACCTAGAAAATACACATGGAAGTAACATACTGACTGAAAAACTTTTATTTATAGACACAAACATGTACAAATACATACATGTGTGTAATGACAATTAGCAAAAAAGGCAAAGAATTTGAAGGAGGTTTCAGAGGGCGGGGTAAATGGGAAGGTTAGGAAGGTGGAGAGGGAAGGAGAAATTATTATGTTAAAAAATAAAAAAGAAATATCAGTTGCTTATATAAAAATAAAAGTGTTCTGTAGCATAAAGTTCATTGTGCCATATAATTTGAAATTTTATACACATAGAGGGGATATTTCTAACTTAAGCATGGTGAAGTCCACGCATGAGCTCACATTGTTCAGCACGGTCTATGCGCTTTATAAGAAAACATTAACATAGCACAGCTAATTTCCTTGATTGCCATAACAACTCTGTAATGAAATGGTCTTTTGTTTTCTTAAATAATATTATATTGAATAATTTTTCAATGGGGATATTTGATTAATGCTAAATTTGGGAACTAATCCTCTGTGCACTGTCATTGATATACACAGTCATTTAATAGAACCTATTCATTCAGTACAAGAGAAACACAGTCATTGAGCATATAAGAAACTTCCGAAATTGTCTCACCTAACATTAAACAGAAAATGAACCAAAGAGGGAATTTCTCTTGAAGGACCATCAGAGAAAAAAATGCATAGAATTAAACACACAGGCTTTTCTCTACTTGATGAGTCTATAAATTTAATAAAGGCAGTTTTCCTCTAATCAAATATATAAGCAATATAACCTCAACATGAATAAACTTCTAGCAGTCCATTCAAGTTCTGAAACACATAGCATTCCTTGTCTGGGGAGGCCAGTATAGTTATTATGGATAAGCACTGGGACTTTTGCTAGGCATGCTGTTTCTATTGTCCTATTTCTTAAAATCTAGCTCAAACTTTGCCATTTTTTGATATTCGTGTGAGTCTTGAAGCAACATATTTTCAGATAAAACTTCAGCCTTCATGTCACTCCCACAATCTCAATATGGGACCCCCTGAACCCTAAGAGATCTATAAATGCATTTTCGAGATTCATGAATTTGAATTAGAAATAAACAATAAAACTTTTTTTTTCCATTAACTGTCCCTTAGCTAAAATTTAGCATTTCTCTTAATTTCAAGTAGGCAATAAGTGGCTGGGGATATAACTCCATGGGTAAAATGATAGCTGTGCAGTCCTGAGAAACTGACATGAATCCCCAACACCAATGTAAAATACAGGTTTGCATTTGTAACCTCAATATTTGTGCAGGGGGTTCGGCAGGCTGATCAGGCATACCTACCTAAATAGTGAGGTCTGACCTCAATGGGAGACACTGCTTAAGACACTAAGTGGAGGTCAAGTAAAGAGACAAATCAATTTTTAAATGTGTTCTTTGCTCATATTCACATATGTGTTAGTACCTATATATTCATGCATAGACCTGCAAACAAAGTATGCACAACAATTAAAGTAGCATGAGCAACTTTGAAACTAACAGAAATCAGAACTTTTATGTTATATTGCAACTTTTGGAAACATTAACAAAATATCTTCTTGTGTCTGATTTGAGATAATGATTAATTTTTCATATGTTACCTGTATTTTGATGAGATTATTTTTGTTTGAATCCCATGTATATTACTGTTTGTTTCTAAAAGTCAGTGCTTCATTAGATTTCAAATATATCGATAGCTTAAAAATATTAATGATGAAATATTATGAACCTCTAGTTAATGGGCCAATATCAATGCACCATGGATGTGGTTAAACTTCTTGACTTTACCTATATGTTTCCTTCAAAGTTTAAGAAGAACCATAAATGTATAAAGTGTTCGTTCTTTCTTCTATTTTTCTCTGAGAAGTGAAATCCAGAAATATCTTTTTTGTTTAAAAATTGAAATATTAAAAAGTATAAGGGATAATACATCTCATGTATATATTTAATAAACATATTTGATAGATGAACACACATACATATTTATATTTGAATAACACTGAACATTCTTTAAAGTTATTGTGATAATTTAAAAGTGGAATTAAAATCCTAAATAATTTTTTGCTAATATATGATCCTATTTTCATTTAGATTTTGATCAATACACTACTCTGCCCTTTTAATACCTTCCTTAACTCGCCTATAGATATCTGACTTCCAGGTAATCTGTGTTGCTTTCATGGACCCAGAACAAGAAATTTGTAGTCATCTGTCATCCCAGCTAGTGCCTACTTGGAGAGAGTCACTTAGTCTATTACTGAAAAACTTTCCACAGTGTATTACTTGATGGTTAAATGCCCTGGCATTGCTGCTAGGCATGAAGTCCAGCTACAAAGGAAGTGTTTACATTTCTGATAAACAGGAAGTTCCTCATCTTGGGTCTCTTAGCTTTATTCGCTCTATCCCTTCATCCTTCTGTCTAAGACATTTGTTCTGTATGAGAAAGCATTACACTCAACTTTGTGAAATACTGTCTGTTTATGCTGACCTTCTGGGCTGTGCCTTTTATATGAATTAGGTCAGGCTCCTCAACTTTTAGTATCTGGCATCCAATCTGTGGGCTGTATCAAATTTTACTAGTCTTCTATGCTTTAACAGCTACATATTGTTTATGGAAGATATGTATAATTTTCCTCCAAGTTCAGATTTCCCTCCAAATGTATTTCAACTATACAAAATTCACTGGACAGAGTCCTGGAATTCAAATATTGGTCTGCTTCTTAGTCACCATTAACATCTAAAATCTAATACTATCAGTGGTTTTCCTCTTCCTGCTTGAGATAAAGGGTTAAAAAAACTGGGAAAGTTATGAATAAGTCAACATATCAGATTTACTAATCTTGTATTCCTTATGGGTATTTTGTGTTATAAACATTATAGTCTATGGGATATTTATAGTATTCAAATAATTTTCCTCACTCTGCCTTCTTATTACTCAACCATACAAATTCAGAGTCCACTAAATTCTTTCTCTAGTTACAAATACTTAAAGTCAATTTTGAAAGTTAAAGCCATTTATTTGTTGAGATTCTTCATTTTTATTTTATTTAAAATGAAAAATAAACTCAGTATTACTTTATATATAGATAAATTGTTCTAATCATTAAAGGACCAAGGAAAAGAGATGTTAATTTACTATTTTTAAAAATAAGTTTTTGCAACATTTTCATATGTTGCACCTACCTGCTTTGTATGTAACTGAGCAGAGACTATAATTAGCACTGACTATTATTCTTTAGATCATATTTGATAATAGATTAACTTTATTGAAAAATCAAACACTATTTTTATAATTAGGTCATTCTGAAATTCAATATTGATTTTAAGATATTTGTTTTCACAATATACTCAGGTTTAATGAAATGATGTATACTTTAAGGGCATGTGTGTATATATGTGTTCAGGTTTTGTCACATATGAAGTAGTCCCAGAAATATTTATTATAGTTACCTTTTATATACTGTTTTTCTCATATAATCCAATGCAACATGAATTTCTTATATTACTGCTTTTATGCTGTTATCTCAATAGGAGACATTTCTCTCATGGTCAAATATCATGAGGAGGCATATCTAGAATTATCATGAGGTTTCAGCTTGCCTGAGTTATACAGCAAGGTACGGTCACGAAATAAAACACCCTAAGGAAACTTTTAGAGACCTCGGTTGCTTTATCCACAGCACTGGTTTATAGTGAATATGATATCTGTCACTGATCCTCTCTTCATAGGAGGTGTTTCCATAAACAATGTTGCACATGTTTATTGGTCTTTTTGCCCAAGGGTACATGGGAGTAATCTCTATGATAAATCAGTATATGTACATATTTTTAATGTTTATCACCTAACTAATAAATTTTTGAAAATAATTTGTTGAAAGCCAAGAAAATGCAGAATCCATGACACAGAACTCTGATAATTTGAAAGTATTGAATTAATAAGGAGTGTTTAAAACTTTTCTATTGTGTGAGTATCAGCCTGAGAGTTCTGAAACCCAGCACTGGAGCTTTTATCTGTGCATGTGTGGGAGAGAGAGAGAACAGGAATAGAAAATTCATTTTTAAAAACAGAAATATTAGATTAGTAATTAGGAGAAGGTAGAAGTCCCATTCCGCCATTTTAAAAATAACAAGCTGCTTACAAATCCTTAGGTTCCCTTACGCATCATGTATGGTGACAAATAGGGGCAGAACCACTTACGGTACTGACAGATTCAAGGGAGTCCTATCTGACTACTAGTAACCTCTGTATTTTCCATGGTCAGGCACCTGTAGGAGTAAGAAGCAAAACATAAGAATATACAGGATGAAAGATGAAAGCATTAAGGTATGAAGTCTCTACTAATATTATAAGGACAGAGATGATTGAGTTATACTGTACCCGATAACTCTCTATTTGTATTAATCAGTGGCAAGCGAGATTCATTGCCTGCCACCCCCAGCACCTGTTCACAGAAACATCTATTCTGAAAGAAGAATGAATAGACAACCTATTTATTCTGGTGTTGCTATTTTCCAGCTTTTAAATTTTTTGTAGTAAAAACAAATATAAACCTGTTTCTTTGGGGCAGGACAGTAAAGACATTGATAGTACTTGTTGCTAATGATGAAATTCTATCTTTAAATGAATATTTAACAATGTCAATAACTTGTATTTACCACTGTGAGATATATACATATATATTACCAATATATTAAGTATTCTCTGATGGGATTAGCATGGAATAAACCTGTGAAGCTCAATATTAGATAATGAAAACACATCAACATGTGGAAAACAATGTATCAAAGCCTTCTTCTGCAAATGGCATGACAAATAGCAGCATTGTATGTGAAGGATTCCTCTGATGAGCAAGGCAGGTGATTAAGTTTGAATGTAATAGATGCCAAAATTATTAATGATATTTTACTCCATTTTCAGCCTCAACTTAAAATTTATCATTTTTTTCAAAGGCTGGTATATATTAGATGAATATATCCAGAATCATTGAAAATAACATTTAAAATGCCCTCTTCAATTCAACTGCATATTGTGTGATACTGGATTTTCTTCATAAATTTCAACCTGACAAAGTTAGGATGAGAGAGAATACCTGAGAAGAAATATGAACCAAATGATCTACTTTAAAAGAGATATCAAAAAAGGTACCAAACTAGAGAACAACACTATGAGTTAAAAATAAAATAAAATAAAATAAGGGTTTCTACAACAGGTGATTGCTATTTAAAGAATCTAATTGACAAGCACTTTAAGCTTTCTTATATCCAACTTTTAGAATGATATCAAGGGACTTAACCTATATAAACAAAAGCTACCAGGGACTGCAATGTACTTTTCCAGAAAAAGAAGACAGAATTCAGGTGTGTGATTGGCTACCCTTTGTAGGGAAGTGTGTTGACATTAAACTGCATAAGCTCCCTTTGAAAAATCCTTTTTATTCGTAAATTTCGTGTGCTTTCTTTTTAAGTTTTCTCCTATTTATTACATTAGTCCTCTTTATTGTCTCAACTATTTAGCCCCGGTTAATCATCAAGGTACCTGTCGCGTCCACCTCGACCAGCAAGGAAAAATGCAACACCGGAGCTCTTCTTGCGAGCAGTTTATTCAGGACCTTGTTAATAATGGACTCTCTCTCCCC
>LOEQ01004448.1:0-24004 GCA_001685075.1 Bramus lutescens
AAACTGCTTTGGACCTATAGCAGGGCAGAACTTAGGTAGGTGGGGAAAACTAAATGCTGGGAGAAAGGAGGCAGAGGAGAAGAAGCCATGTAGCCCCACCAGAGACAGACACTGGATGGAACTTTACCGGGTAAGTCACAGCCATGTGGCGATACACAAATTAATGGAGATGGGTTAAATTAATATGTAAGAGCTAGCCAATAAGAAGCTAGAGCTAATAAGCCAAGCAGTGATTTAAATAATATGGTTTCTGTGTGATTATTTTGGGAGTCTGGGCAGTCAGAAAGTGAATAAGCGGCCTCCTTACGACAGACTTCCAGAACAGAGTAAACTGTGGTCTTAAGTTATCATCTCTAGTACTTCACTAGAGCCATAAACAATCCATCTCTGTGCATTATCTGCTGTTTAAGCTTTGTATGTTCATATGTGTGTGTATCCCTGTAGAAGGTATCTGTATTAGTATGTGCTTATTAGTGTTTTAAGGACATTTTATTTTTAAGTTATTTATTTGTTTGAGACAAGGTCTTGTGAAACTCAGGTTGGCCTCCAGCTTGCTATGCAGCAAAGGATAACCTTGAATTCCCAATCCTTCTGCCTCTGCCATCCCTCTGCAAGTGCTGGGATCATGGGTGTGTGCCACTATACCAAGCTCTGCTCTCCCACGACTTCCTTTCCAGCTGTTTTGTGTTGTGACCTTTTCTTATTGTTTTATTTGCTATTTTGTTCACTTAATATCCTTTCTCCCTTCTTCAGAGATAATATTAATTAATTTATTGTAATTAACCTAGCCACACATATTTTGAACACTATCTTCTATTACATAATTGCTAGAAACTACTGTTAAATCAGTGTATGCAAGTGATGTGGGATTCCCCTCTGTATGATGTGAAAACCATTGGTTAATAAAGAATCTGTCTTGGGCCTGGCAGGGAAGAATAGAGCTAGGTGGGGAAAACTAAACTGAATGCTGGGAGAAAGAAGGGGGAATCAGAGAGATGTCATAGAGCCATCAGAAGGGAAAGACGTGAGCTGCTAGCTGGAACCTTGCCAGTAGGCTGCAAACCCTATGGTAAAATATAAAATAATAAAAATGGGTTAATTCTGGATGTAAGAGCTAGCTAGCAATATACTTAAGTGATTGACCAAGCAGTTATTTAATTAATACAGTTTCTTAGTGATTATTTTGGTTCTAGGCAGCTGGGAATGAACAAGTGGCCTCCAAAAAAAATTGGTACTCCAATGTGCACTCACTAAATCCACAGGAAACCTGAAAAACCTTGGAAAGGAATTCTAGACACTGAAGAACAACATTTAGGCACATTTTTTTGGATGGGCTCTGCTTGCTGGCAACAGGCTAATTCTCCATTAAGAGAGGTCTTTCTGATTCTGCAGTAGCAGAAAAATACCTGTGTGGTTTCAAAATGGTGGCATCCTGTTCACCAGCACAAATGGCTATGACTCTTTTGGGAGGTCCAACTACAGAACATTTAAATGGGTTTTGTAAGCAGAGTGCTACAACTTGCTTAATGGTAACATAGACCCACTGTGTGCTTTGTGGAAAAGTCTACTAGATACTACAGGCCAGTAGGCTGAATATGGATGCCCCAATGGTACAGAAGAACTTTGGGTGACTGTACAGGAAGTGAGATGTCTCTGTCATTTCTAGAGCTTTGGAAGTTGCTCACAATGTACTTCCTTTTAACTTAGGTTAATATATCCTTCTAGAGCCTTTGATTGAGTTGAAGAATAGCATTACAGCATGGGGACTGCACTGAGCATGTCAGAAGAACATCGGCTGGAGTCTTTGGTTTAGAAAAGTCTATGCAGATTGCCCCACTGCCCTTTGGATGGCTTAAGTGTGGAACCAACTCTTTCCTTTTGTTTCTGAACAACCTCATATTAAGATGCGCAGAAGGAACCACATATTAAGTCAAACTTACTCCAGCATGGCCTTGAACAGGCAAAAACTTATTTATGAAAATATGGCAAAATAAGCCTTTCAATGGAAAATTTCAGATGGCTTAAAACAGGAAACATGTGTCCTTGTTTGGTAGAAGGCCTTTTCATCATCTCTTCTGCCTAATGCTCCACTTCCTGATATAATTTAGGTGCTCGTTAAATCTGTGGCATCAACAGTGTGAATCATTATGTCAAACACAATTATTTTCTTGCCTCCAGATTTCACTCCTCAGCCTTTTAACTACTTCCTTTCTTTTAATTGCATAATGACACTCACTGGGGAAAAAAAAACCATTATATCATGCACTTAACATCTGTAAACTTTGTTATACAAAATCACGATGCCTCTGTTAATCAGAAACTCTTATCAGATCC
Source organism: Bramus lutescens (assembly GCA_001685075.1). Taxonomy (NCBI): domain Eukaryota; kingdom Metazoa; phylum Chordata; class Mammalia; order Rodentia; family Cricetidae; genus Bramus; species Bramus lutescens. The sequence goes on from LOEQ01004448.1 coordinate 2,335, forward strand.
ATAGGAGCAGGAATTGGCTGTGCTCTCCACTGTTAACTTGACCGCCAATCAATGTCACTGTGCAAAGGTGTGGCAGCGTTTTTGAGGCCACTCTTCATTGGCATTTGGTTGTACTCTTGGGAAAGTGACCTTCTCTTCCTCAGCTGGCTCTTATGTTTTGTGAGGTGGGTTGGTTCGTCTAATAGTGGCTGTTTAGTAGAACATGTCTATAGCTGGACTATAGGCCTCTTAAATGAGGAGTTATGATTAGTCATCTCAATACTGCCCTCACCTTATATCCAGACTGAACCAAAAGCAAGAAGCTAAATGTGTAGCAAGGGTAAGAATTGATCACTTTATAAATTGATGAAATAATAAGTCCTAGAATAGAAATCAGGACCATGACTGGAGAGATAGAGAGGGAGTACCACATCTCTCACCTGGGTACAGGCAGCTATTAAAATGAAGATGACAGACATCAGAGCAAAGGACACTTGAGAAACCCCAGAGTTTGGTTCATAGCACCCAGCCTTCTGTTAGGACTGGTGTTATCTACTCCATCTGCCACTCAAAGGTCCCTCTCCTTCTTCAGAGAACTTCCCCATCGTGATCTTGGTGCACTTTATTAACTTCCTCAAAAAACTCAGTGCTGTACTTGTTCATTCAACACTGGTGCGTGTTTACTGGTTCTCTCTAATGCATTGTATTCTTCTTTATTTTAATTATTTTGTATTTTTTATTTTTTAAGATGGCTTCTCCGTGCATTCCCAACTGTCCTGGAACTTGCTCTATAGACCAGGCTGGCCTTGAAATCAGAGATCTGCCTGCCACTGCCTCCTGAGTGCTGGGATTAAAGGTATGTGCCACCACGCTGGGCTTAAAGCATCGTATTCTTATCCGTCATTCACCTCCGGATGATTGTAGAAAAATTCATGGATAGAAAGTCCTGTAGGTTAAAATTTTAGCTCCGATGCCCTGAACTTAGATCGAGTCCCTTAACTTTTCTGGGTTTCAAGTTTCATATCTGTAAAAGGAGCAATGGGGACATGAACTGAACGATAGCTGCTCAGTATGTTGTGAGGGTCACAATAAACAATATATTTAAACATACATTTGTGTTCCCATCACCAAAGTTATACGACTCCAGGCTGACAGCACTTGGCATGACCTTTAATGGTGTGATAGGTACCTCTTTTATTTTTTTAATCTGAGCCTTGCCTATGCATAATTGCAATAAATATCAGTGTTCTTTACTTTCTCCCTTATTTTATATATTTATCAACAGAAATAATTATTAAAAATTGTACTGTAATTTTTCTAGACCCAAAATGAGCATACCCTGGGCCAAAATCCAATTCAGCCCTCCAAGTGTTTGTATAAATAATGTTTTATCGAAAGCTATATCCATTCATCTATATTGAGTTTCTTGTTTTGTATTGTATATTCGCTATGGTTTCCTGGATTGCATGCCTAGTTCTGAGTATAGATGCTCCTTTCAGACAGTCCCCAAAAGTTTCCAGCAATTGTATTTTTTGCTTAGGTTAGATTTAATTTGGGAAACATTCGCATTCCTCTCATATCAAAAAAGCAGCCCCCTTTCTCTTTGTTACTTTAAAAATTGATGTGTGTTATGACTCTGTCACTCACCCTGAATAATAGACCTATTACTCAGGTTTCCTTTAAAGTTGCTTCTTATAGATTTGGTTCTTAAAGGAAATAGTGGATGCATGTGTGTACGGAGAGGGGTCCGGATGCCATGAGTGCACATATGTATATACATATAGAGGTCACAGGTCAATCTTGATGTCATTCCTTGGGAGACATCTACCTTTTTCTTTGAGACAGGGTCTCTCACTATAATGTGGAGCTCCCGGATTAAGATAGGATGCACTGGCCTCTGAACACCAGAGATTCTTCAGTCTCTACCTCCCCAGTCCTGCAATTATAAAAAAGAATATGCCAGCCTACTTGGCTTTCTATGCATGTTCTCGGAGTAGAACTTGGGTCCTCATGCTTGTACAGAAAACTCCTTACTGACTGAGCTCTCTGATTAGAATGTGTGAAGAGGACAAACACAGAATTTGAATAGGGAAGCTGAACAGATCATCAGAATGTGAGTGGCCTTCTGGCTGCTGCTACTTACCCACAGAAATCATTTCCTGCCCTACTGTGTGATATGATTGTCACTATGCCACTATAGCCTTGGTGGCAGCAGGCATAAAGCAGAGTTGTGATAGGTGGAGATCTGTGTTTGTGGCTGAAAGGGGCTTAGCTTAGCTTCTTGGATGCTGTTATCTTTATGGTTGGGAGAGTCAGAAAATCTTGGCTCCTGTTTCTTCCAGCTTTGGGGTTATTTCCTACATCATAGTGGCCAGAATCACTTTGATAACTATTCCCCAAAGTGTCGCAGTGTCACTAACCTGAACCTGCATTTGGCAGGCTATTTTCTCATGTTAATAGGAGGAAAATATAAATGCTCCTTCTTTCTTTTTTTAGCTCTTTCTTAGAACTTCCCCAATGTTTGCTTATATTCTACAAGTGTTATTTGATCAGCACTAGAGGAGTTGAACTGACGCAGCTGTGTCTCAGGACCTCTTCACATCTCTAGTTTGGCAGAGACGTAATTTTCATGTTCTAGATGGTAATAATAACTTGTCAGTTGACCTTGCCTCAAAAGAATTTTGAGCCAATGGGCAAAGACAAACTAGCCTCAGCCTGGGGAACTGGAGCAATTGAAAAGAACCCCTTAAACCCAGACGGAAGCCAGGGACTACCTGTCATGACTGCTTTAACCCAGCTTTACTAAGTTTGTTGATAACGAGAATTGAAAATCTAGACTCTTTACCCTAATGTTTCCCAGTTTAGTCTAGGGCCAGTGGCTTTGGGATAATTTGAGGAACTTAGATTAGTGAGCAGAATCCAGTGACCTACACCCTACTGAGTGAGTTGGAATCCTGGGACAAAGCTAAAAGAGGAGATATTGTGATGTGTAGAAACATTTGGGTTAAACAAGAGCTTCTAGTGACCTTTCTATTTGCTAATACATAGATAAACAGAATTGAGTTAGACTTTCTTTGGTTCATTATGAAACACATAGACAGAGTATACAAAATGATACATTACAGGACCATGGAAGAGGGTGTGAAAAGATAGGAGATGATCCATTTCAACAATTTGGCAATTCAGCAATTGCTATAGCTGGGCAAAATAACTGAAATTTTGCCTGTACTTTGAACAAAACTTTATTAGTAGAATATTGATACTAATTTATTTCCCATGGCATCTATGACCCATCACCAAGGACACCTCTTTTATATATAGCCAAGAAACTCACCATGGCTATCTTCAGACTTTCATTGATGTCTTACATGAGCCAGGTGCCTCACCATCTGTGTGCCTGTATTCATGCATGCTAAGGAATTATGCCTCCTACAAGGAGAGTTGACTCCACCACATAGAGAATAACCTCTGTTTATAAATCTGACTGCGGGATAGGCATGCCAGATGAGTAGAAAATTCTGTGTATTTAGGACTTCAGTTGAAATAGGAATATCTGTAGCTTCCTAGTCGATGAGAAGTTGTAGGGAAAATGATAAAAAGAAAACAGATCAAAAGCTCTCCAGGGAAGCAGAATCTAGAGGGTGTTATGTAGTGTGTGTGTGTGTGTGTGTGTGTGTGTGTGTGTGTGTGTGTGTGTGTAGAGGGAGAGAGACAGAGACAGAGTGAGAGAGAAAGCACACATTTATCATTGTCTCATATTTTCATATGATTATGGAGACAAACAAGTTCAGAATTGCTGTGTGTGCTGGTAGGCTGGAGACAGTTAATAGCTGAAGTTAGAGGATAAAGCCATTTTGCTGGCAGAATCCCTTCTTCCTTGGGGAATGTCAGGACTTTATTTAAGATCTTTAGCTGGTTGGGTAGGGCCCAGCACATTCTAGAAGTCAACTCAAAATGTGTTGATTTAAATTCTAATATCAAAAAACAAAAGGAATGAACAATGGAACAAACCTCACAGAAACATGTAGAACCATGTTTGACGTAATACCATGCATAGACAAGTTGATCCCCTGAGGAGGTGGTGGAGCACTTGCCTAGTAGGTATAGGACTCTGGATTCAAACCCCAGCACCACAATAAAGGGTGATCATCACAGATGTCAATCAGGTTGATGACTATGAGAAGTGAGTGTGCAGAAGCAGGATTCTCAACCTTCCAAGCTCTGAGTTTGGGTACTTTCTTCCCCAAGACTGCCTATAATCCGCAATAGCTTTCTCTTAGCTGTAATTCCATAAATCTACTCTTCATTTAACAGGCGCCATTGCACATCTCCTGTGCATCAGGAACTATTTCACATGCTGAGGGTACAGTGGTAAACAAAGATGGCCAGTGTTAATTGTGAGGTTTTGGGAGAGGAACCCTCAAGATTAAGGAAGAGAGAATGAGGCATGTACACTTGACATAACCCCAAATGCGATCACTGAAGGGAAAGGGGACATCCTGAGTCTTTGAGACTTGAAACTCATTGTCTCTTGGGCCATCATCCATGGAGAGGAATGTCTGCTTCCAACTACAAAGAGCTGGTCCTAGATGCTCTGTTAGCATGCTGTCAGCATCATTTTTGAGGTTCAGTGGTTCTCCCCACATTCTTATGATTCTTTTGCCTTTCTCTGTATGGGGAACATGGGATGATCCTTAGCTCCGACAAGTATCTTCAGTGGCAGGAGGAGCAACAAGTATATTTAGCCAGAACTGGCTACTGGAATGGGTGGAAATCCATCAACTCTCTGTGATGGAAGATGACAGAAGACAACTCTCCCTTCAAATAGTGGTTTTCCTAACCTGCAGGAGGCTTACTATGTGATCATTCTGAACTCTAGGCTTTTTTGATTTTTAGTCTCATAACCATCTTCATGTAGCCATGGAGAAGTGTAGCTATAAAGAGAGCTGAGATTTGGAATACTGCAGGAACTCTAGGGGGTACCCACTGTCACTGTTCACTGTATTGTTTGGCTCCCCCTCATAAGGCTGCACCTGACTTCAAGGAAGACTGGAACGTACACCCTTGTGCTCCCAGAAAGAATAAACTCATTAGGTAATCCTCCAACAATGTCTACTACAGGAGAAAATATTGCCCCAAGTAGATACACTTAGGGAGAAGTGACAATGACAACAGTTAGAAGGAGAATTAGAAACAAGCTGACATCCTTCCTCAGTTGCCAGGAATGCTCAGGAAACACAATGTCCCCAGATGAATATGGGAGCAACTTCTAAGGGAGTTGGTAGCCTATCAGAAAGGAGCAAGAGTGCTGATAGCATTTGCCATGAGCATGAACATCCTGGCCCTTCTCTAGATATCACAAGTTACACTCTCAGATGCAGATGGTGAGGTCATTCAGTGTGTGTTTATCAACACCATGGCAAGACAGAGCAGAAAGTAGCAGCATATAGAGGGCGCACATGTGATACAGCACGGTGATTCTGTAGAGAGTCGATATTACACCTCTTATTCATTCTCCAACTCTGGCTCATGCAATAAACAGTACATGTAGTTCTTTGTGTGGGGTTGAGGCCACGTGGGCTTTTTCCCTGTTAATGTTATCATGTCCATTGTTGTTGTCCTTGTTCAGCCAATGTTGGTGAAATTTTGGATCTATCTTCAGATTTTACTAAACAACACAACCTCACAGAAAACTCCCTGGTCCTCTGGCTTTAACAATCTTTCCAGATCCTCTTCTGCAGTGATTCCCAGAGTCTTAGGTGCCAGAGTTGTGTAGATGTACCAGCTGAGGATGGGCTCCACAATTCTGTAGTTTGATGGATTGTGGTTCTGTGATGGTCTTCATCTGTTGTAAAGAGAAGTTTCTCTGATGAGGGGCGAGACTGCAATTATCTCTGGGTATAAGGACAAATACTTAGAATGCCGTTAGGGATTATGCTGGTTTAGTAAAGCAATGGTTGTAGATTCTCCTCCAAGACCCATGACTTCACTAGCCCTGAGTAGGCTAGGTTTCCAGTACCAGGAATGGTCTCCCTCTTGTTGAGCAGGTCTTAAGCCCAATTAGAGAGGTGTTGGTTACTGACGAGGGATGCATGCCACTACTATGCTGTTAGGGTCTTTGTGCTTTGTTGGCCATTATCATGGCTCATAGACATCATATCTGGGTAGGACTGTTGGTTTCTTCCCTCCCTTAGAAGAATGCATGGCATCTTCCAGTACCACAAAAGCTAGTCCGCAGGGAGGAGGCTTCCAGGTCAGAAGCTATGATATTTATAAACAACTGTATTCACTGCCCCATCTCATTTCAAACCACTCTTGGATGCCATTCATTTGCATCTGTGTGAGAATGCAAAGACAGAGCCTTACAGGAGTCTCTCATGCTAATCCAACTGCACAGGTCTAATTGTGCCTGGGATCAAAACCCTTCTGTCTCCAAACAAAATGACAGTGTCACTTTGATGGGATGAAGGCAACACAAGGACCTTTACCTTTGAAACTGAGCTGACAGGGAGCTCAGTTCATTTAAGCCCCACCCTTCTCCTGCTTCTATTTGTTATTGATATGTTGGATTCTCAGCTAGCAATGGATAAAATAGTTGATCACAAATGAATTAGATATCAATTAATTTCTAAAGCAAACCTAATGGGCATTTAAGAAGAGAGTTTAATGTCTCATTTACTCTCTACAGCTATCTTGTTAAATGCCAATTAAGTATCTAAATATTTCCTACAAGCTTAATGAATTATAATAAGCGATAAAAGATTGCCACTTTTTCCTAAGATTCTTGTACTTTGGGCTTCCAAAACAATGATAGTAGTTTTTTTTTCTTGTCCTTTTCTTGATATAGAGATAATAGTTGGAGATGTTCTTAATTATCATTAGTTACCTTATTTAGCAATAAAGAATAAAATTGAATGTCAATTTTGAATATAAGAAAAATATCAAAATGTACATAGCTAGGAATCATAAAGTAATAGAATTACTTTACTTTAAAATAAGGTGGGCATTGTTAAAATATTACCTATGAAATAATTTCTAAATACAAGAACAGAGAGTATGTTCCCAAACTTACACATGAGCCAATGAGTATGTTGTTGTTTTTGGCATAGAACCCAGAAACCTAACATTGGGGTTGGCAGGACACAGCATCCCAAGAGGCACAATGGAAATGTTGGAGAAGGCCTGGCCTGGGATCTGACCGTCAGTATTATTTCAGCCCTTCTGGGAGATAACACAAATCCCCGGTCTGTGCCTCCAGGCTTTGATACTGAAAAGTATTTCACAGGGCTGGGTAGATTAGATGAGTCCTGGGCAGCATGGCTCATGGAATGCCAGCTAATGACAAACGAGGCTTCAGTCCATGTCAGGACATTCAGATCGCAATAAGGCAGTGACTGGAAATGGTGTCTGCTGTCAGTGAGCAGAGGTGAGAAACACAGCTAAGCCTGAGCAGCATAGAGCTTCCAAGAAGTCCCAATATGTCACAAGTCATTGTGGGTGACACTCACATTGGGCCCAATGGAAGCCACTCTATACCCAAGGGAACTCTTCATAAAGTGAGGTCAAGGACATGTAGTTTGGGACCAAGCAGCTCAAGGCTCTGCTTACCACATAGGTACCTATGAGTTTAGGAAAATAATAACTCTAGAGTCTCAATTTCTTTGTCTAAAAAATGGGAAGAGTACAGCCTTCTGAAGTTTCTTGGTAAGATCAGAAAAAATGGAGGTGCAAATGAGTGGTAGAACATGTGCTTACCATGTACACAGTGACTTAGGTTCAAGCCTCAGCACCCCTCAAAGAGGAGGAGAGGAGATAGGGAGAGAGATTATTTAAAGCATGAAATATAGTTGCCAAAAGCAAAAATCTAGTAAGTACCATTATAATTAAGATGAAATAATAACAACAATGATGATGATGATAATTATGGTGATATTACTATATATACTCTATATTACTATATATGCGTACTATATATACAATATATAATAGTATACTATATATATCTATGTGTGATTTTATGTGTGTGTGTGTGTGTGTGTGTATAGAGAGAGAACATTGATGTAGAAGAGGTCACTTTATTTCTGTTTCCAAGCTGAAGGCTACACATTTCATGACTTTTCCTTCCTACTGGGCATTAGGTCAATTACAATTGTCCTGAAGGATGCCCAAACTCCATGCAGAGGCTCTCTGTGTCTTTCCTGGTGGTGTAACCACCTCATACAACCTTCCCACCATGGTTCCGATAGAGGAAAGTCTTTTTATGTTTTTCTTATAGAAAATAAAGGAAATGGTCGGGTGCTGGTGCATGGCAGTCACTATTTCTGGAACACTTTGCTTGCCAATCCCTTGATCCAAACACACATTGTAAGGCAAGGTCTCTCTCAGCTTGGAATGGGGAGAGCAAATACCTCCTTGGCTCCCAAGGACAGCTCTGCTCTTCAATGAGGTCATTCATTCAAGCCCCACACAATTACGGTCGCTTACACAAACAGTTATGGGGCATTCGGATGACAAATGTCAGGCAGCCATTCAAGTCACGTTTTTGAAAAATATTTTTATTACAGGAAGATGCTCATGATGTAGCATTTTAAAAGGTGGGGGCAGCAGGAAGCAAATCAAAGCAGCAGTGACAATTAGGAGTCAAATGATGCCTCCTTCCTCCCACCTTAGGACTCGCCTCCGCAAAAGAGCATTATGGGGAACAGGAGGAAGGTCCAGCAGATTCTGGATGCACTGGCCTGCAAGCGCACTTGCAGAAAGATAAGAATGGTTAGCTACTAGGAGAGGACTCTCACTGATCATCAAACATTAAAATTTCCTAGAATCCTTCCAATATCTTTCTCCCAAAGCCTAACTCTCTCCAGTATTTGACTGACCTCTTCATATTTTTGGTCTTTTCCAACAGCCTAAAATACTCTAGCTGATAAATTTGTCCATGCCACACTCTTCTTATTTGCCAACTGCTCTGTCTCTATCTCTTCTTCAACTATCTCCATGTATCCCCTAGTGTGAAAGAAAATAAGCACTTGAACCCCAAAGCCTGTTCTGAAGCCCACCTGTGAAACTGACTCTCTGTGTAATCATGGGTGAGTTTCTTAGTCTCCCAATGTCTCTGTTCCAAACCCCTAAAATGGGAAGATTAGTGATGTTGTCTCACAGTATGCCCTTAAGATCAAATGATGGGTTTGTAGGAATTACACAGAATATTGTACTACAATAGTGACTATTATTTTTATTGTCCTTCTGTGGGCTCATTGACCTTCTCTTGGCTTCTTCAAATTCCATTCCACCCACAGAAATAACCTTTCTTGTAACAACAAAGGGGAGGGATTGTTTGCAGATAATTGTAATTTAGCATATATTTAAACCATGTCATACTACATAGGGAAATGTCTGAACAGAAATCCTTTGATAGGTTGAACAATGACGCCCACAGAAGCTTATATAAAAACCCAGAACACTGTGAGCATGCTCCCTTAAAAGACAGGAAGCCCTTTACAGGATATTAAGGATCTTAAAATAGTGGATGGAGTGTTGCCCGAAGTCCCCATAAGTGAGGAAAACAAGATGTAGTGGAGAAATGTCAAAGTTGGGGTGATGTCACATAGAAGGGGATCAAGAGATAAGGATGAAGAGAAGACCAGAGTAGGAAAACACTTGGGTGTGGATTCTCCCCAGAGCATATGAAAGAATTAAGCCTGGCCAATACCTTGGCTATTGACCCTTAGGTCCGTTTTCAGACTTCTGGCCCTCACACCTGTAGTAATGTGAGCTGACCTATGGTAATTTGTTAGGGCAACAGCACCTAATTAATGAAGCAAAAAGAGACCATATTGACTGCAGTAGATTCATGAGAGCCTTTAGTTTCCTTCTTTTTTAGACTGTCTTTGATTCCTAAAAATGAGAAGAGAAATGCCAGTTTAAATCAAATAAAGATCAATAGCTGGTGCCTACTGTAAGCTGGGCCTGGTCTTATGTTGCTGCAGAAGACACAAGAACTTGTGGGTTAGTCACACCCCTGCATGGCCATTGTCCACTGTTGAACTCAGAGTTCCGGGCTGTCTTTTCACTTCCACCATCGTTTTAGACTAAAACTTCTCCATTTCTATGTCTTTGCATTGATTCTCATTAAATTTATTATGTCTACCAAAAATTAGGAATCTTGTTCAAATTTAGATGCTCTGGACATCCTTAGCCATCAAGAAAATGCCCAAACCTCAAAGAGTTGCGATCATATACCATGGAATTATTTAGATGAAAGTATCTCATACCAAGAGCTGGGTTGTAGATCAACTTGAACTCATACATACTCTTAGTCAGGATGTAGAATAGTAAAACCATTTGGGGAAAACTGGATACAGTTTATTTAAAAAGTTAAGCATATACCTAACACCTGGTGTGGGAATGTCATGTGGAGATGGCTCCCTCCCAGTGAACTCCTTACAATGACTCAAATGTGAATGTGCACAGCCACTAGGTTCACAGAAGTTAAAATCTGGAAGCTTTCCACCCAGTCATCAACTGAGAAATGCAGAAGAAAGAAGTAGTCTGTTATGATGGAACAGTACTCAGCAACCAAAAGAATAGTGGCTAAGGATGTTCCTTGGTGGTAACAGGGGCAGAAGCCCAGGGTTTACTCTCCAGAACTGAAAAAAAAGGGGGAAGCATGTAATCTAGAGTGACAGAAAGCAGATTGCTCTTTTCCTGGCGAGGAGAGAGGGGAAAGAATGCAAATGGGAGCTAGGTGTCATGATTGTCATGGTGGCTTCATGGATGCTGTGCTGGTTGGGTTGTGTGAACTTGTCACAATCCTAGACATATCTGAGAAGAGGCAGTCTTAATTGAGAACCTGCCTCTGTTGGATTGGCATCTCTATGGAGTGTTGGCTTGGTTAAGGATTGATGTGAGAAGACTCTGCCCACTGTGGGTGGTGTCACTCCTGGGCAGGTGGTCCTGGAGTATACATGAAAGCTTCTTGAGCAAGCAATGGAGAACAAACCAATAAGCAGCACCCCTCCATGGTCTCTGCTTCAGATCCTGCTCCCAGGTTCCCGCTCCACTTGAGTTCCTTCCATGACTTCCCTCAGTGATGGAGTATGAGTGGAAAATTGGAAGCTGAAGTAAACTCTTTCTTCCCCAAGTTGCTTTGGTTATAATATTTTATAGCTCCAATGGAAACCTTAATAAAGACAGATGATGATCCAATCCATCAATGCTTGTTCCTTAAATGGGTGTGGTTTCTTGTATATAAAATGTTTCTTTGGGGGTAAGGGAAGGGGTGAGGAACCTTTTCTGACTCTGAAGTCTGCTAGGCAGGCATGCCTGCATAGAATCTCTCTTGTTACAGATCAATGGTCCACAGAGTCCACAGAGCACATGCTAGATACTATGGCTCCAAAATGCCATCTTCACTTTCTCCACCGGCAAAAAACAAATCTTTGTCCTGATTTGCCAGAAAAAGAATGTTCTTCAGAAAGGAACGTGCTGTGACATATATACATGAGTCCTCACATCAACTCCCTGTCATCTGAGTGCTACCAGATCCCATATAAACTTGTGCAATGTCTTGAGCTCAAGCATGATGAAAAGCATGAATGCATTTTTTGTTGTTTTTGTGGTGACTTTACCAGCCCCACCACTCATTTCTCCGTTGTGACTCTGGCTTGAGCTTTATCTGAAAGTACTTAAGAACCTTCCCGGCGACTGCCATGCCTTCCCTTTAAAGCTTCGAACAGACTCAAATCTTAGGCTTAATGCAGCCATCTTCAGCCAGACTTGAATGAAAGAAAACTTGAAAGGGGACAGAGACTACAAGGAAGAATTTTTGGACTTATGAGGCATTAGAAGTAACTTTGAACCCCAAAGAAAAGCTGTGGACTGCCTTGGACTTTCCTAAGAGATATATTTCTGTGCCCTGGACAGCTTTGAGTTTCTCTATAGGATACAGCGTGTCCACATATGAACTGATCCTTTGGCGTTGGTCCAAAAGTTTCAGAGATCTTCACTTGCTGAGCCCCTGCTGTAAAGAACAAAGCTCCTCCAGGAAAAGGTTTCTGGGCAGTAACTAGATCTCTCTGTAGTGACAAATGTGTCTCTTTCTCTCATTCTAACTGTAGGTCATGTCCAATCCAAACATATGTCTGAACCAATCACAAATCTGGACAGTTTAGTTAACTCAGTATAAAGTAAAATATTTGAAATGATGGATGCTAGTAAATTCTTAATTCCTCATGAACTGACCAAAACAAGTACCCAAGCAAACAAACAAATAAGCCAAATAAAAAGTGCTGAATATGGTTATAATAGCTAGGCTTTATATGTGTTTTTTATGAATCGTCTATCTCTGTCTCAAGAACTCTTTAAGATGTTGGCGAAGTATCAGGAAGGGAGCCACTAACTTCCAGTCTCACTGTCTGCATTTACACAGACTCACACCATTAAGAAAGTTTCTTCTCAACACAACCATACGCATGAGGTATACATACATCTGTTGCTCTAGCTCTATTCTCCCATGGTTATGAATTTCACAAATGTATGTAAAAAGAGGATCCAAGAATTCTGGTTTCGCATATGTTCCTCAGTCCGTAACTATTCTGCATGGCCTGAAGAATGGTCCGGCAGCTGTCCCTTTAGTTGGGGCGAGTGCCTTTATTCATCATGTGGCCAGGAAAAGGAAAAAAAGAAACCAGCAGCGAGGAGATGGGAGCCACAACAGAGAGACAGCAGAACATCGTAAAACCTGATATGCACCGTGTAGCGGGGCTGGAGCAGCTTGGCTGGGGGAGCAAACAAAGGTAACACCATCAGATCTGGGGCTCATCTAGCTGGCGGAAATCAACTGGGGAATTCCCACTGAGACGGACAGAGTTCTTGACTGAGAGCTTACTCTCCATGCGTTGGCTTCCAGCTTCTCATCCCTGCTGAACTCACTTTTGTATCGTTTAGCAAACAATAGTTACCTCTGTTAAAAAATGATTTCTTTTCTCACTGTTCTCAGGAATGCAGTGCACATAACACCCTTAGCTGCTTGCTGTTCACTCTTCTCCCTGCCAGAGAGCTGGAGGGGCCAGCCTGCTCTAGGACAGGGTACCTTTAAGGATACTTGAAATAGACAGGTGCCTAGGACAAGGGAGAGAGCCCTCTTGGTCCCAGAGTTTGCTTCGAACAAGCTTAAACAGCACAGGGCACTTGCTCAATGTAATGTGTATCATGCCCGTGCACTAAATAAATGTTTGGTTTCTTAGGAAAAGAATAGGTTTTTAACACAACCATTTGAATCTGGCAAATGCTGAGACTCGAAGATGACTAACACCTGACTAGTTCAAGGAAGAATGACGGAACCAGTCTTCCTGTATGTGTCAAACAGGACTTGGTCTCCATCCAGGGGGTCTGGGGGGAAAAAAGGAAGGGAAAAAGAGAGTCACCAGCTAAATGGTTTTCTAACTGTCTCTCCCTCAGCAGAGCCCCGTGATTTTACGAAGCAAGCAACAACAAAACTCCTCTAAAGCTGAACTACCGTGAAATAACCCAGGGCTTGAACTTGTCGCACGATGTTCCTTTAAATTTTAATGCAAGCTCAGGAATAGATTTGTGTACAGCAAGGTAAAGCAAAGGCCATGAAATATTGATTCTGTACATTTTCTTATGCATTTTTATTCTCCAATTTAGTAAATTTTTCATCTTGCCTGCACTTAGAGGTTGCCTATGAAGTCGTTACTACCAATTGTATTAGCTGTTGTAAATAAATAATCCTCGCCAGAGCTGTTTGCCTGACGGGAGGTGGACAGGACTGGCCGCCTCTCTGCACTAGATTCCGACAGCCCAGGCTGGGCGGGATGAAAAGAGACGGTAGTTATTTCCCTAACAGCACAGCAGCAGACACTTCCCAAAGCAAGAAGGGTTGGCAAAGGAGCAGCCGGGAGGAAGCCCAGTGTTCCAGCAGACACTAATTCAGCACCCTGACATTTGCACCCTGACATTGGGTCTCAGAGGAAGCCAACTAGATTAAAAGAGCAACAGCAACAACAACAGAACCCATCCAGACATCAGGATAGACATTTGTAACATGAAAGCTTCCTGGTAATGTCTTCCTGTCCCAGCCTCCTTTAGAGAAAACAAAAGTACCACTAATGCTTTCACCACTGGCCCCAACTTAATCCATGTGTGTGCATAGGAGTCACATTGGATCAGTCGTACGGAAGACAGCCTGGGTATTTCTCCCAGCATTCATCCTACTGTGTGCATCTTTTTCCTAGAAGACATACCTACACTCGCTTTCCCACATCTGACTAGCCGTGAAGGCCAAGCACAAGGCACAGATTCCAATGACAAAAGTCTGTCTTCATTAAGGACCCGTGAGGAGGACCCTGTGACTCTGCAGCTTTCATTTATTCATGCATTCATTCTCTGTTGTTTCTGTGAAGTTGCCAAATCTCTAGATCCTGATGAAACTGACCAAAGATTGACAAGGACTTTTTTTTTTACTGGGTCGCAAGTTTCTTATTTCTACAATCAGAACACACCAAGGAAGGGGATACAATCAGATCAGGCTGAATAATTAGCATGGGGTGGGACACATCTCGTCTTTATTTAATCAGCATCTGGTCATCCTGTTAGATGAGCCATAGGTTTTCTTCCATTTTTCTGCTATGTTTTACATTTTATTAAATTTATATGTAGCTTTTTGTTATTGTTGTAGGGAAATTTTAAGCCACCCTGACGAGGAAGGTTAGTTTGGGTGTTGCTCTCTGATTCCTTTACTGTCGAATAAAGAAAGAACACAGGAGGTAAATATAGATGTTCAACAGCTTAGGTTTCAGTTTGATAAACATTTGAACAGGCTCTTTTAACTTGAGCACCAATGCACTTCCTTTCTGCTTTTAAATATTATAAACTCTTGGTTTAGAAGATACCTAACTTACAGCAAAGAGTAAGACCAATTGCCTAAAGAAGATACAAAGGTGTGTGTGTGTGTGTGTGTGTGTGTCTGTGTGTGTATCTGTGTGTGACTGTGTGTTATGTGTGAGAGTCTGGGTGCCCACACGGAGGTCAGAAGACAATCCCTCCCACCTTTTTGAGGCAGGATCTCTTGTTCTGCATTATGTACCGGGCCAGGCTAATAAGCCCTTGTACTTGAGGGGAATTTTCTTTCTCAGCCTTCCGTGCTTCAGGAGAGCTGGGGCACAGTACATGCGCTATCTTGTGTGGCTTTTTATGTGGGTTCTGGCCATCAGAACTCAGATCTCCATGCTGCCATGATAAGCACTTTTACCTACTGAGCTGTTTCCCCAGCAAGCCCTCCACGGCTTTTGTGGCATTTGTGCTCTCAGGTAATTCTATAGGGAATGTTCTAAAAACACTAAATATTATTGACTTGGGCCTTGTGCTTAACACAGACCCTCACCTGCTAACTCTGGTCCCTGTAAGCAAATGGCACATACCAAACTCCAGCAGAGTGTGTCTAATGCAGCCAGCTGCCAGACGTTTGGGTCAGATGTTCATGTGAGCACAGACGTTCATGTCATCATTAGAGCTCCCCCCTTCTTAGCAAAAATCCCATAAAAAGAACTAGCAACGTTGTGGAGTAGGCAGAGAAGCACTAAAAACCAGGGACTGGTCAATACAATTAGGAAAGGCTGAAGAAGTTTTGGTAGGCATAGCGCAGGAGGCTTTAATTAAGGACAATCCTATGCCAGACATAGTGCAGGATACTCAGGTTGAGGACCATACCAACAGCTCATTCCAGTCTCTTTCCTAAGAAAGAGGATTACTGTATGTAGTGAACTATAGATGGTCATGTGCTCATCCAGAGAGGGTAGAACTGAATAGTAGGGCTTATGCCAGAGAGCAACCTGACATGTTTGTCTTAACCTTAATGAGTTAGCATCATTTACGACAGCAGCACGTTTGGATCCAGGACTAGGAATAAGACCAAGTGATGAAAAGAGAGGTCAAGATAATGAGGGTTTGTATATTCAGAAGAGAATGTGGATGGCAAATTGTAGGAAGCCATTAAATATTCCTAACGTGGACCAGGGTGTGTTGGAGAAGAGGGACACATGCTCAGTTGGTGCCTTGTCCTGGGACTTGCAATGCCAAGTAACAGAAGCTTCCAGAACTCATGGTATTGGAGAGACCTAGGATTCAAGGGGGAATGCATCAAAGAAAGCCCTCTTGGGGCTGTGGGGTTATTTCCTCCATGTGTTAAGCCATAGAACCAGGAAGGAGTCCCAGTAGACCCCAAGTTTAGCCTGGCACAGAGACTGTGCCAAGAAGATGTGAATTAAAACACTAGGCAAAGAACAACAGCTTCACCAGGCATGGAAAGAATTGCCACAGAGATAAATGTTCCCGTGAATGTTTCTCAGTGCTCAGGCTTCCTCCCAACTCCCCTCTGGCTGCTCAATAACAATGAGAATGTTGTAAATTTACACCAAAGAAGCCCTCCAGTCTGAGATCTGAGAAGCCAAGAACAACCAAAGGGAACCAGAAGGGGAAGCAGAGACAATTTACTTAAAATGTTTATGGAAAAACACCAGCCCCGCTTCCATGCCTCGTCACTTAAAGATGAAAAACAAAAACAGCATCAGCTTCAGCTGTACGAAAAATTCCAAATTATGAAATATAGGGAAATGCGTACAATATGTGAAGGAAACAACAGCAATAAAAGGGGAAAAACACTGCTGTGTCTCCAAGATTATTTGTCAAACTGGGGACTCTAATGAGAACTGGGGAGTACGGTTTAAACGGAAAGATAAGTAGGCCGTTTCAAAAGCAAGCAAGCTAAATACATTGCCCATCTGTGACATTGTCAAAAGATAAAGTTTTTAAAAATAAAATTACTTTTAATGATTTAGTTATGTTTTTCTGTGTATAGGTGTTTCGCCTGCATGAGTATTTGTGCACCCCATGTGTGTGGTGTCAGAAAGAAGCAGCTGGCTCCCGGGAATAGGAGTTACACATTAGGCCTAAGGCACCAGGTGGGGGGCTGAGAACTGAACCCAGGTCTCCTGTGAGAGCCTTATGCACTCTTCACTGCTGAGTCACCTCTCCAAGCCCCTCTCCCCGATTTAAAAACAAGTGATTTGAAAGTAAGTTGAGTCACACAAGAAACAGGAGGGCAGAGACTGAATGAATGCAGCATAGGTTTTAGAAGTCCTTAGACAAAGAGGCCATTCAGGAAGAGCTGAACGATGACGTGGGTATGAGTCAATCACACAGATACCTAGAGAAGAGAGGGGTGACCAGAAACACAACGGGTAGTGTGGAAAGGACAGCAGGAGTGGAAGACAGGAAAGGCAAGAGAAGAGAGCTAGGGAAAGCAAAGGACGAAGAAATCAGTCACAACAGGACAAGCATTCCTGGTTGGCTTGGGGAAGGCAAGTTCTAGAGTACAGAACATTCACAAATCAAAGCAGCATCTATAGGTGCCTTTGTGTTTGTTGTTGGTGTTGTTTAATCTTATGGTAAAGGGAAAACATGGCAAATATAAAAGGGAGAAGGAGCCGCTAAAGGGAACAAGATATTCATCTACTTGTAGACTCCTGCTCCACCTTGAAAATGTTTGCACACATTGACCAACGTCTAAGGAACTGTCAGCAACAAGCTATGGCCTGAAAATCCTCAATTCTATTCATACAGAAAAATAAGGAGAAGCCAGGCGGTGGTGGCGCATGCCTTTAATCCCAGCACTTGGGAGGCAGAGGCAGGCCGATCTCTGTGAGTTCAAGGCCAGCCTGGTCTACAAGAGCTAGTTCCAGGAAAGGATCCAAAAGCTACAGAGAAACCCTGTCTTGAAAAACAACAACAACAAAAGCCTAAGAAAAACAAGGAGATGGGGAGAGGTCGAGAAAGAAGGTGGGAGAATTTTTCAGATATGCAGTGGCTCAGGAAAGAATTTCTTCATACAAGTAAGATTACTTCCCATGTGTTGCTGACTGGTATGAGGTGAGGATTCAAGATTCCCATTTCCCTCTGGATAGCCACACTACAGCTGACTTGGCCTGGCATCTTGACTGCCAAGGTCCATTGTGTGTGGATCTGATGTTATGATGACCATGTAATTTGCTTCTTTAGGCTCTTTTCCATTGCTGTATTAAGACATTAAAAAAACAAACAAACAGTAAAGCATTAGGAAAAACATGGGTACCTGGTAGAAAGAGTCATCTCCCATTTTGTTTCCAAATTGTCATGGCTATTTAAGAATTGACCTATGAAATGAAATTGACTTGTAGGTTTTAGGTTGGGATTGCTTTGCACAAAACATCAAATTACAGATATGTTTGTGACACCAAGTCTTCTCAGGAAATATCTCTGCATTTGTTTTGGCTACTATTTTAGGTTTTACAATAATAATAATTTCATTCATAAGACTTTTCCATGTCTTTGTCAGGTTCTTGGTAGATATTTGATGATTGGTTGTTATTATGAATGATATACTTCTAATTTAATTTCTGTTTCATTTTTCTGGTAATATAACTTTCCTAGCATATATTCAGATTATTTGTTGGTGGTGGTCTCCAAAAAAATATAATGAATTCTCTTAATGACACTGGTATTTGGCCTACAAATTTTCATAAAAAAATTTGTGTGCGCTACTATATTGTCCACAGATAATGATGAATTTGTCCCTTGCTTTATAGTTTCATACCTCTTTGCTGTTTTTATACCTTGTTACATTAATCATGGCCCTCAGTCAAATTTTGAAGAATAGGGGTGATTTCTAGAATTACACTGTGGTTTCTGATAATGTCTTTTCTTCAAGGTCTGAATAATACCTCATTTTCCTCCTAAGTCTATTGCAGATGGAGGGAGGGATTGGTGAGGAGAGAGAGAGAAGGAGGGGAGAAGGAGGAAAGGTTGTTTTCTTGGTCTTAGATTTTAGCCATTCTGATTGAGATAAAATAAAATTGCCAAGTAGTTTTTAATTTGCCTTTCCCTAATTGCTAAGGATGATGAATTCTTTTGGAGATGCTTCATAGCCATTTTTGCTTCTACTTTGGGTAACTCTCTGTTCAGAGCTCCAGTCCACTGTTTTAATTGGGTCCTTTGTTTTCTTGACTCTGTTTTTTTCCTGATAGGTATTCTAATCCCAAGTGATCAGCTCTAAACACAAACAGATATGAGCAACAGTAAAGGGATTCAGCATGTTGTATATTTGTACATATGGACATGTGTGTATATAATTAAAGAAGAAAAGGTCACGAGTCCGGGGACTTGGGAGGAGTTAGAAGTGGAACTGAGGTAAATGCAGTACTTGAACATGAAATTATAAAAATAATAATCCACCATAAACGGAAAATAAAGGAAGATGGGGGGATGGAGGGGAGGAAGAGGAGGAAGAGATAGAGGTTTTAGTGTCCAGAAAACAACAATTTTTAATTTAATTTTTCAGGTTTTGACAATTTTGTGCATGAGTGCTTTATCTACTTCATTTCCATTCCTCCCACTCCCCTCCGGCTCCTCTACGCCCTCACCCCCTCTCAGACTGAAGAGCTTTCCATCTTTAGTTATTGTTGTCTCCCCCTCCTCTCTCTCTCTCTCTCTCACACACACACATACATGCACACACACACACACACGCACCACACACACAGCCTAAGTGTTGTTTGAATGTACTTACTTGTATATAGGGCTGAGCACTTGGAATTGGATACACTATTGTTTTTTTAACCTCTGATTCATCCTTCTCAAAGCAACCAGACTTCTCTTACTGTGTAAGCCTGACAGTTTCACTTCTCTTTCTGATGCCCAACAATGCCAGAATAAATAAATAAATAGAAATGCCTATAAAAGCCCGCTCTCTCCTACCTGTGTAGTCTTATCTCAAACCACAGCTTCCTTTTCTGTCTGTTCTCCAGCCGTGGACTTCCTTCCCATTCTTGAATGTGCCAAGCTTTTCTCACCTTGTTGCCATTTTGTTAGTCACCCTGTCTGGAGCCTGCAGCCATCTCCTCTTACCGGCTTCTGTTCACCCTTCCAGTTCCTACCCATGAGGAGCTCCCCCAGGCTCCTCTACTGTAAGTAATGTAAGTTAGGTAGCAATATTCTGTAGTTTTAAAACATGAGAGAGAGAGACTCATTTTTAAAAGGCTACTGTAAAATTAACCTTTTAAAGTGAACGATTCAGTGCCTCTAATACCTTTGCAATATTGTGTAACTCCTTGCCTTCATCTTTTCCTGAAACATTTCATCACCCAAGGGAAATGTTGTGCCATTAGGTGAGTTCTCTGCACTGCTCCCTCCTGTCAGGCAGCCCAGGTATATCTCTATAGATGTACCTATTCTGGATCTGTCATATGAACAGAATAATATAATATGACACCATTTATGTCTTAATTTTTTCACTTAGCATGTTTGGGGAGGGTTCACCTTTGTACTATTTCTAAATACTTATTGCATTTTTTTAGGCTGAATACTATTCTCTTGCTTATACATGCTGCAATTCATTTATTGATCCACAGATATAGATATGTGCACTATTTTTTCTTTAAGTTACTGTGAATAATTCTATTTTTGTTATTTATAATATCTTGTGGAGTTCCTATTTTAATTCTTTGAGGCTATCATGTTCTTTTAATTTGTTGCACAAGGAGCTAGAGAGATGGCTCAGTGGTTAAGAACACCTGCTGCTCTTAGTTACAGCGGACCTGGGTTCTCAGTACCCACATTGTAGTTCACACCCATCTTTAACTCCAGTTCCAGGAGATCCAACAAATTCTCCTGACCTCTGCAGGAACCAGGCACCCATGTAGTGCACAACATCCATACAGGCAGAACGTCCATGCACATAAAATAAATAAATAAGTAGTTGCCTGCATCTGGGATTCTAATGCGCTTCTACAATTCTTGTGTTAGTGCTTAATTGCTCACTCTGTGTGCTGAGCACCCTAACTGCAAGGAGCGCTTCTGCTACTGTAGAATCTCCCCAGGGGCAAACTTCAGAAAGCATTTGGTTAATATTTGAAGGAACTGGCAGATGTGAAACCAAGATATCCAAACTGATGGTACTTGGGAGTTCATTTCTGAGGTCTCTGGAAAGACAAAAGATTTGAATCAAGATTCTACACGACTCGAAAGCAACCTTTTGCTATCATTGAAAAGTGACCCCTCTTCAAATGACATGTCTGGCACATTCCAAACTGAAATCTCCAGATGTTCCAAGTTTGGCAATTTTACCCATTCTTTACCTGCTCCACCGAGGCCTCAGCTCGATACCATCTGTAGCCAAGAGAACTAAGAATTCTAGCCTGGGTGTCCCAAAGTGTCGCTCACAGGGTGGCACACACTCTGCCTCTCCAAGCCTTTCTTCCTCCATCTTCTCTGTGGGGCAGGCTCAGATAAATGTGATTGATACTTATGACTCCAGTGGCTGGGGCTGAGCTGGTTCCCACTTGTTCATTGGACAACTGCTCTAGTTTCCTGCACACTAGCACGAAGCTAGTTGTACCCTGTGGTTAAGCAGGGCCGGTGCAGTGTGATAGAGGCACAGAGGCAGCAACTGAGGGCATCTTTACCCTGAATTCCTTGTCATGAATGATGCTCTAGATCTATATACCCTTTTCCTTCTCTTCTCTTCCTTTGCTTGGTCCCAGTTTTCTCTCTCTGTTTCTGCTATGTTCTGTGACTTCTTTTGCTCTCCTTTCTGTTCTCTCTCTCTCTCTCTCTCTCTCTCTCTCTCTCTCTCTCTCTC
>LOEQ01004448.1:53539-75377 GCA_001685075.1 Bramus lutescens
TTCTTTCTTTCTTTCTTTCTTTCTTTCTTTCCTTTTTTCTTTCTTTCTTCTCTTCTTCTTTCACCTCTTCTTCTTCTTCATCTTCTTCTTCTTTTCTTCTTCTTCTCTTTCTTCTTCCTATCTCATCACATTTCTACCCTCTTAAAAGTGTTTGAAAAGTATTCGTGGACAATTCTATGCATGTATACAATGCATGTTGAATATGCTTGCCTCACATTACTCTTCCTTATTGCCCTCCCACCGCCCACTTATTCCCAACAAGACCCCATCTGATTTTCAAGTCTTTTATTTCTATGACCCACTGAGTTTAATTATGGTTGCTTACATGAACACAAATGGAGGGTGGCATGGTATTTTACTGAAGCCTGCGGCTATTGAGGGAACTTACTTTCCTTCTCTTAGCATCCAGTACCTGCTAACAGATGTGGGGGGGGGGCGTGAGGCCTCATGAGCCTATCTCCCATCTACGATATGATGTTAATAAACCCCAATTTCTAAAAGTCTCTGTTGATCCTGGGGTCCAGTCTTACATGAACCTTTGGGGGACACCTCAGATCCAAACTACAGAAAGGCTGTCTGGAGAGATGGCTTAGGGTTTAAGAGAACTCTTTTGCAAAGGACCCTGTTCAATTTCTAGTACCCTTATGGAAGCTCACAACTGTCCATGGATCTGATGCCCTCTTCCTTGGACACCAAGCGTATGTGACACTCAGACATACAGGCTGGCAAAACACTCGCTGACATACAATTATTAGGAAAGAAACCCTGAACTGTACAAAGATCTATAAACAATGGAGAGAGGCAGGGTCTGCCTGTTTCTCTACACCAGTTTCGCACTGGTACTTCCGTGAGCTGTGCCCTGAGCACGCTGGCCGGCTTCCAGGTCTTTGAAACTCTATGAAGTTTGTATACATGGGGACCGTTCTTTCGGGTATGATCTTTTTCATATAGATGGACACACTTTCCATGGTTTCCTTCCTTTTACCTTCATAACTTGCTTTTCAAAACATCACTTCCCCGAGAAAGTGTCCTTTGATTGTTAATCCAAACAAATCCCTTGATAAATCCCTTGTACCTTATCCTATCCTGGCTGTTCACAGCACTCAACAGAATGTGCAGTTCCATGGCTGCCAATCTGTGTTTTAGCTTCTTTAACATTTGCTATCTTCCTGCTAGATGCTCAGAAGATCACCCAGGGAAGAATCCATACTGCTCAATTAAAAATATTTTTTATTATATTTAGTGTGTGCATGTATATATGTATATGTGTGTGTCTGTGTGTGTAGTGTGTATGTGTGGTGTGTGTGTGTGTGTGTGGTGCCTATGTCTGTGTGTTATGTGCATGTGTTGGCTCGTGTGTGCAAATGACGCAGTGCTCATGTGGATGTCAGAAGGAAACTGTGGAGTAAGCTTTCTCCTTTCACTATGTGAGTCTACAGATTGAACTCAGGTCATCACCAGGCTTGGTGGGCAAGTGCCTTTACCTCTTCTTGTTTGTATTAAAATATTTTTATGTGTTATAATGAAAAGTTTTAACACAGAAAAGTTAAAAAAATTGTAGAGCACAGCTTCATGACACAGAACCTATCACTTAATTAGCTGTGATATGTGCTACATTGTCTGTATCAGGTATTGCTACATTTATTCCTCCTCCATTCACCCCTCCACCCTGCTTATTCCTTATGAATTTCAGTTCGAGTTGAAGAAAACAGAATATTTTGTTTCCCCTTAAATGTGTTAGTCTACAAATCACTATTAGGCAAAGTATATTTACTTATGAGTCTTATTTTTTCTTGGGGTAAAATGTTCACACAATGAAATGTGCAGCTATTAATTACATAATTTGGTAAATTCAAGAGGGCCTATGCCTGTCTAAGTCAAACTCATATCAAGATAGAAAACATTGTCTTGCCCCACCGTAGTTTCTGAATGCCCCAATTTTATTATATCCAACTCTTCCCAGGGCAATTACTGTTTTGATTGTTCTCAACAGTGACTAGATCCCCCCCCCAGAATTTCATTTAAATAGAATCATAGAGCATCCATTTTAAGATAAATTTATTTTACTCAACATTCATGTTGCATTCTGGCAAACTGTGGTTTGAACCAATAGTTGAGTGCATTCATTTCTCTGTAGTATTTCCTAATCTACTGCCATTTATCTGCTCTCTCATTTATTCATGCCCAGGTTAGTCTGTGTTTGTAGGGTGCTGAGTGTGTGTGTATGTTATAAATAAAAAGCATTTTATGACATTTTCGTCTTAGGTTCACTTATGTTGCCCTGTGTTTATTGCTAATTAGGAGATCATTATGAATAGAAGGAACGTTCTGCCAACATTTTTTTGTATTGCTTTATCTTAGGCAGATTCACAGGATTGTAGTTGCAGTCGCAAAGTAAGTGTAAACTTAAATGAAAAATGCTGGATCTTTTTATCAAAGCAGTTGAAGCAAGAGTCTGTTTTGCTTGCAATCCTCAGCCATCTAGTAAGTGCATTTGGTACAATTTACATACACAGTAATGCCTGTTATATTAATAAATACAGAAAAACAATATAAATATAATGAATTTTCCGGTCCTTTCTTATCATACTAGTGTGTGTGTCCCTTTACAAATCAATTAAGTTCCATGAACTTGCAATTTATTTTTATGCAGGAATAATAAAATGCGCCCCTGACAGTTTCAGAAAGGAAAGACAAAGAGCTGGTTGGGCTTTCAGATACAAGTGACATCTCCCGTTTAACATGAATGATCTCTGACTTTCCGTCTCTTCCTGTCCACCTGCACTTACTGTAAGACACTGGTCCACATGGAGGGGTCCAGTTGAAACTTGGGCACAGGCAGGATTAGTGAAGGGGAAAGAGCAAGAAGCACTTGGGTCAGCCATTTGTTCCGCTCACAGGCAGATTAATGCTTCTGCGTAAGGCTGCATTTATATACTTGGCTTCTCTGTTTCTCTCCCCTTCAAATATAAGATCTAGGTTTGTCTGATTTTTAAACTGGGTTATTTGAATGTCAAACTTTCGATAACACTTTAATAGAGGTGTCCATTAACCCGTGTTAAATTAGAGCGCAGCGTCTCTGGAAATACATGTGACATCCACATGAATACCAAATGCCTTCATTAGGTTCCACACTTCCACACTGAATACGAAATGCACAGTCCAACTCGGGGACACAGACTTCCCTCCCATGAGTTGCCAACACATGTTTGTGTTTCTGCAGCAGTACCAGTCCGTCCTATTCGTTGTTTATGTTCAGGTGATGGGATGTGGCAATTGTAGCTTTGGCTCAAATAAACAAATGGCACCCTAATCATCAACTTCAGAGGCAGAGTTACAAGGAGGCTGCAGAAGATCACCCCTAAGTCAATGAGAGGACCCCATTTAGCATGCAAGATGAATTCTGAACACTTCATAAAAGACGATAACTTTCTCTGACCAATAAATGTATTATTCATAAGCGATCCCAATGCCTTTTCCTCCCTCTCCTTCTTTGCCATTCTCTCCAGCCCCCCCCCTAATTTCACAGTATGTTGTAGCACTTGTTCAATGATGAAACCCCTTGGAATAAATCATTTATAAAGCAATTTATAAGTACATTACTTTTAGCCAGAAGACCTGGAAGAACACACACACACACACACACACACACACACACACACACTGTGGCTTATAAGTATCAAGATGTTAGGACACCAATCAGTATATATACAGAGGGGCTGGTTCTGGGGTCCTTACACATGAACCACTCAGAGCATGTGGAGGTCATGTAATAATCAAGAGAAAATGCACTAAGAAGCAATGATTTTCCTCCTTGGTTCACAGGGCCTTTAGAGGGAGGCTGAGTCAAGACATTTCCTTTAGATAATTTAATTTGAGCATGTCCATTGAGCCAGACCCAGTGTTAAGAGTTTTCCATAAAGCCAGGCGGTAGTGGTGCCTGCCTTTAATCCCAACACTCTGGGACGCAGAGGCAGGCAGATCTCTGTGAGTTCAAGGCCAGCCTGGTCTACAAGAGCTAGTTCCAGGACAGACTCCAAAGCTACATAAAACCCTGTCTCGAAAAAAAAAATAAAAGAAAAATAAAAAAAGAGTTTTCCAAGAAGTGTCTAACTTTATCCTCCTCATCGATATGGGATATGTGATTTGTGACTGCCATTACCTGGAGGGAGAAACTGAGGTGTCTCCTGACCTTCACAATTCTTTCATCTCACAAACCAGTTAGAGACATTCTTTCCAGCACTCTTTCAACTGCTAATATCCGCAAGCATTGGCCTACTGCTGTTGTGTGTCAAGCTTTTCACTGAGAGCTGGGGAACACAGGCCAATCATGCATGTGTGGCAGTACTGTCCAGCAGAAATGGGGTGCAAATGACAAATATAAGCCGCACATATAACTTTAAATCTTCTAGTCGTTCCACCACTTTAAGAGAGGGAAAGAAATGAAATTAATTGCAAGGGCATATTTTTACTTAACCCCACATACCATAAGTCTTCTTTAAACCTGTATTTAGTTTAAGCCTTATTAATAAGATTTTACTTTGTTTTTGTACTGTTCTTTAAATGTGGTATTCATTTTATATACAGGACATGTTTCAGTTCAGACAAGGCACACACCAGGTAGCTGGGCACTAGATGTGACTAGTGGCTACAGGCGAAGATGGCATAGGTCTATAAGTAAACTGTGGAGGCAAACGTCCCCCAGATGAAATTGTCACTAGGGTGTGTCATTTACATGAGAGAGTTAATCGTCAGATGGCTATCAACTTGGCGAACTGGGACATTCAACAACTAGGAAGGAAGGTTTGCAAACCAGGTGATGTAGGGAAGGCTGGAGGGAGTCAGACCAGAGACTCATCTGAGCAGGCTGGTGTGCTCCCAAGCCAGGCATTCTCTCTCTCTACCAACCACTCATTCTCTTCGCTAACTGTATTATTTAAATTGAGTTCCAGTGTGTGTGTGTGTGTGTGTGTGTGTGTGTGTGTGTGTGTGTTTGCACGTGAGGAGGCAAGATGCTGAGGCCAGATGCTTTAGTTAGTCTCTACCTTATGCTATTTATTTGGTTTTTGAGACAGGGTCTCTTACTGAGCCTGGAGCTTGCTGAGTTAGCTCGGCTGACTGCCCAACCAGCCCTAAGCATCCTCCTTTATCTGCCTCTTCTTCCCCGAAATGGCATGCACAGACACATGCTCCTGACTTTTTAAGTGGGTGCTCAAGATAAAACTCAGGCTTGCAAGGCAAGCATTTCCCCAGCTCCTAACTCGATTACCATTTTATGCTCTAACTAATTAGCTAATCCTTGGAATTTTCTGATACGGTCATTAATAGAGGAGTAGAATTGATTGTTACAAATACATTAACTATAAATAACTACACAAATATAGACAGCAAAGTTGTTAAGCCCTAGCGGTGTATGCTTGCCCGTGCGTTGATTTGGCATGTAGTTTGTCATTGTTTTGTTTCTAAAAAGAGGTGAAGTGAAGGGGGTATTTCTGCTTTGGGTTGAGATGGAGTGGGAGTGAGTAGCTGTATTTATCCCAGAAACGGAAACAACTAGAAACCATGTCCAACAGCTCTAAATCAATAGTTTTCAAGAGGAGGCCAATAAAGAGGCAACAGAGCATTGCTCTAAGAGGCTGCAACCAAGAGGTGACCTCTTAGGTTGCCTTGGCCTCCTAGCTCAGGGAGAGTTGACCCTCCAGTCAGTGCTGCCTTGTTCGCATCTAACAAACCTAAGGAGCAAAATAAAATAGGACTAGGCCATTTCTCACTGATTTGCTTTCATCCCAGAACAAAGGCAATGAATGAATATATATATTTAGTTTTTAAACCGCTGTACTGCATGTGGTATAGGAGGAAGTAGTCCGGGTGGATTCTCAGAACTCCCCAAGCTGATGACACAGGGCTGAGTATCTAGGAAGGTGAAGGCCCCTAGAGTTTGCGGAGCAGGACCCAGGAGAGATAAGAGCCTGGCCAAGAGTGAGAGTATGAATGAGGAAGAGTGAAAAGGGAGAGGAGGGAGAGAGGAAGGCAGAGAGAGGAGAGGAGGAGAGGGAAAGAGAGGAGAGAAGAGGAATCCCCAGATAATCCTCAGAGGGCTAGCCTCAAGCCTTGAGCAAGTAGAGATCAGTCATGCACGTGATCAAGAAACTAGTTGAGAGTGCCTTGAGCTGAGACAAGCTGAAACAAGGTCTGCTCCCACAAATCAGATGAGAGGACCTCAGGATAAAGGGGTCATTAGGCAAAATACACAAATGGGAAGTTAATAATCAGCCATTCAGCCACTACTGCATAGATCATACCTAACACATCTCAGAACAAATCCTCAGAGAGCCATGGACGTTTTAAACAACTCAACCGAATCCTAGATTGAAACTGAAGACTCTTTATAAGAATAAATAAAAATCTGGATCTGCTGAAAAGACTCAGTGCATAAAGACTGTGGCTACCAAGCCAACCAAGTTGATTTCGATTCCTGTGATCCACATGATGGAAGAGAACCAGCTCCTATAAGGGGTCCCCTGACCTCCACATGGGCACAGTGATACAAGCTGCTCTTCCCATGCACATAAAAAATTAAACAAAAATTTAATGATTTTTAAGAAAGTATAAAATCTACAACATCTATGATAAAATCAGCAATGCCTTAAATCATATCAGAGATTGCCAGGCTTGTAAATGAGCCAGATGTGACTAGGATGGGCAGAGCAATTGATTTAAATCAATCTGGCTCTGATGCAAGCACCATGCTGAGCAAAAACACTAGTTATGAGGGCTTTGTTCCTTAACTCATAAAGACAGACATGTCACAGAAAGCCAAATTCCCCAGTCAAATGGGAACTCTAGAACTAGAAAGCATCATTGGATTGTGAGTACTTGGAATGAGCTTAACTACAGAAGAAACTCTAATGCACACTTCAGCATGGCAGCAGGGACCATTGAAAGAGCACAGAACATCCCCACTCTGTGGGAACACGTCAAGAACCCTGCTCAAAAGCACTGCAGAGGAAAGCAGGCCTCTCCATGATGCTCTGAGACCCGTGAGGCCAGTGTTATCTCACGCACAAAGCTAGTCAAGACACCTTCACCAACGATACACAGCGACTTCACTCACGGATAGAGATACAAAACCCTAAATATTTCCGTAAGTTAAATTTTAATCTTCCTTACCCTTTGCTCCCCTTGCACCACCCCACTCCTCCCTTTCCTGTTCCTTCCCTCTTCCCCCCCATGCATACTGCTTGACAATTACAAGATATATACTATTGATGAGGTGATAAGTGAGTGTAAATGTCAAGGTCACAATGCTAAGGGAGAGAAGCAGCCCCCTCCTTCCTCCAACAGAATAAACAGAAGAAACCTATAAATCCTTGAAAAGCTATACAAATTCAGAGTGACAGAAAACAAACTTGAGATTGCTTGGATGTGGAGCAGTGGTTACAGTCTGGAAAAAGAGGGATGGTGGCAAAATGGCTTCTGGGGGTGACGGCTACATTTATGTTCTTATTTATGTTCTGGGAGCTCCAGAAATGTATTCATGTCTCCAAATATATCAAATAATATGATTTAAATCCCCGAAGCTTAATATATATCAATCATATTAATAGTGATTGTTTTGTAAGGCTTATTTATTTAATTTTATGTGCATGGATATTTCACCTACATGTATATCTGTGCACCATGTGTGTTCCTGGTGCCAGTGGAAGCCAGAAGAGAGCATTGGATTCCCTGGGACTAGCGTTACAGGCAGTGGTGAGCCTGTAACTGGGCTGGGAATTGAACCTGGGTCCTCTACAAGAACAGTCATCACTCATAACTGCAAAACCATCTTCCCAGACCCAGATTTTTTAAAGAGGAATTTAACAAGTGTTCAGTAGTTCAATGATATTTGTTTAGAACCCAGCTGTATCCTCCATATATTTAGAAACAGGGAAAGATACGTAAGGGGGTCTCTTTGTTATTACAGGAGTTGATGTTTCTCAAGAATGTGTCTGTGCACCATATCTATGACTTTCCTAGGTCTATTTATAACATCTGGTCTCTACACAGTTCGAAAACCCCAGGCAGCTTTCACAGAACTGTGACAGACATGCTGGGTCTCCTTCACAACCTGCAAGAGAGCCATCTGTTTGGAGTGGCTCACATGGGAAGGCTCCTGCGGAGAATCCTCTCCTGGGCTCTTTGAGGCCCAGCTGAGGTGATTTTACTTGATTTTGGTGTGTCTGATAGCATGTTGCCTTAAGGACCAGCCAAGGTTTTGTTTATGCTCTTAGCATGTAAGAACTATTAGAACTCAGGTATATTAACCCCCTGGATTCCCCTTCCCTCATTAACAGTACAGAACATTGGTGACTGCTTCATGCCTAATTTGAAATTTATTTAAATAAAATAAGTCTTGTCCTTTTTTAAAAAATCTTCCTCTTAGCATGTAGCAGGGTCTGAAGCGATGTTGCTTTAGTTTCAGTTTGATGCTACCAGTATTCCCCACTGCTTGCTTTCCAGTAAAATAAAGCAAATGTCTCACCAGCACCTCTCAAAATACTAAGGATAGCACTGTGCACAGAGAAGGACCTCAGTGTAAGAAAGAGCAACACACTTGGGGACATCACATATGTCTGGACCACCTGGATATCCGTCATTTTATGTTTATTTAAGTTCTTAGAACAAGGCCCTGGCATCGATACTTGACTGTCTTGTCAAGTTTTTGCCAACTTGTAAGAGAATGAGGAAACAGATTGCGGTCAGTACTCTAAGTTCAGAATTCTTCCTAAGTTCACTGTTTCAATCAATGTTAAGCTAACTTTTTCAGCCTATTGCCAGGTAGAGTCATGTTAGGTTTAAGGGGAAAATAAGCAAATAAAATGTTCTGTCTGTGCTGCCTGGATGAACCCAAGTCTTGGCCCCAGGAATTGCCCCCCCAGGAAGCATCCAGCAGACCTTGGTGCCGAAGATACAGTTAATAATAAATTGTAAACGTGGCTGTAGCAAATATGGGGAGACCCTGTATTCCTCCTCTCAACCCACATACGCACTCCCTGGCCCTCTCTACCCCATGGGCTTAATTGGCATCAAAGTGAACCAAGTCCGATAAAACATTTCCCTAAGCTAGATGCCAGTTCAATGGTTCATTCCCATTCATTCTCTTTCTCTTCCTCCTGCCGAGCCGCTGATCAGAGCCAATAGAGGAACAAAGGGGGCAGCATCTCAGAGATTCATACTTTGTCCTTTTCCAATTTCCCTGTTGTCCAACAAAAACCAAGACCCCCAAAGTCACGGAGGCTTGATGAAAAATGTCATCTGAACAACGACACCTTGTTGGTAGTCCTGGCTGCCCCTGTGGTGGCCATCCCAGGCCAAACCATACCTATGCTATGCTTTCCAGGTATGTTGATAAGTGTACACAGCAAAGGATACTAATGCATAGACACAGGGAATACTAACTACACACAGCAGGCGGAGGACCCCTCAGTGGGTGAAAAGCTTTGACTGAGACTTTCTCAGGACTGTGCTATAGTCTAAGCTTCTGTCTCATGCCCTCCTTCCCTTCCCTCCTTCCCTCCTTCCCTCCTCTCCTGCCCGCCCCTCCTTCCCTGTTCTCCTTTTCTCCTCTCCTGCCTTCTCCAGCACCTCCCTCTCTCTACAGACATTCCTCTTAAACCAGATCACTGTACATATGATTCGGCCCTCTCAGAGAACCCAGATGGACAAAAGTGGTACCAAGCTGTCAGGCGGGGCTCGGGAACTAGCTCATTCGTTTCCACGTGTCCCAGAGGACAGCATCTCAAATGACCTGAAGGCACAGAGATAAGCCCTGGCCTAAACAGGATACCTACACTGTAGTGAGCTGGAAGAGAGGGAAAATATTTGCCATGTGACTCACACGTTTGAAAAGCATCGATGGAATGATGGATAAATGAAAAAAATAGACAAAGGAATGAAAAGAAGTAAAAGTGGAAACAGCGGCTTGAACCTGAAACAGTTGGTTTATTTTCTAGGCAAGTGG
The DNA here is from genome assembly GCA_001685075.1 of Bramus lutescens. Taxonomy (NCBI): domain Eukaryota; kingdom Metazoa; phylum Chordata; class Mammalia; order Rodentia; family Cricetidae; genus Bramus; species Bramus lutescens. The sequence goes on from LOEQ01004448.1 coordinate 63,543, forward strand.
TAAATAAATACCACACGTTGGGTAGCTTAAAGGGCAGAAATCTGAAAGTTCCAAAGACCACACTTCTGAGCCGAAGCTTGGCCTCTCTCCTTGATTTGCCTTTTTGTGTATCTTCACGTGGCTCTTCCTTCTCCAAACTCTCCACTGTGCCTCTATTCAGACTTCCTCATACAAAGGTACAGTCCTGTTAGAACCTGCCCCAATGGTCGTGTATGAATTTTCTCTTTTAAAACCTCAGCTCTAATAGGATCCTGTTCTGAGAAGCTGGGAGTTAGAACTTTAGCATGAACATTTGAGGGAGCACAGCTTAGGCCATGACAGCTATTCAGCAATCTACTTCGTAGTTTGAGAAGTGTCCCCAGGGGGAAAGGAAGCTATCTTGGAAGTTAATAACTGATGCCATGACTTTTGACCAGGAACCTCAGAGAAAGAAATGGAAGCTCCCAAATGGATGTCTGGGGTACAAGCAGGAGGGTGGGTCTGTAAAGCCACTCTTCTCTTCCTCCCACCGGAAAGCAACGACAAAGACACCGTGCAACCGAGCTGACTCATCTACTGGGCTAGGTGACATCAGGCAGCTTCCATGCTGAGCCACCCCAGTGACAGATGAACACCAGAATGAGTGCCCATCCTGTGGAATTAGAAGCTACCACGGACACCACAGCATGGGCTTCCACTTAGGTCAGTTTGAATACCCTCATCCTTACCAACAATATATGACATTATTTTGGGGGCGATCCATCCAGTCATTTGTTAGCAAGTTGGCTTCATGTGGCCCTTTCTATGCTAGAGAGCTAAACAAGTAGCCTTGTTTAGGGGTGACATGCTGCCTGTGAGATTCCCTCACTGGCCGCAGCCATCATTCTAAAAGGGTTGCCAGAGTACCTGCTCTATAGGTATGGATTTACACACACAGTCACACCCACGGATGGTCCTGAAAAGACCCACTTCCCTGCTAATAAATGGTATTGGAACAGACCCTCAGCCTAAGATGGACAACATTGCAAAAAACTGTTGAGTCTAAACTTTTACTTCCTAACTCTCCTGTCTTCCTCTGACCCTTTCAGTGACCAGCTCTGCTCATCTAGACAGTCACAGGTAGAGAGCTCTCTGCTCTCTGCCCTCTCTCTTCCAACTCTTTAATTAGGAATCCCATGCTAGCACACACTGTTTGCAGGAGTGGAATGAACACAAATGCTGGCCCTGTTGTACGTGTCTTGAGCTTCCAGAATCCACGGACTGTTGGGTTTTGACCTCTGCCCTTTTATTACCCTCAGTGACCCTCCTTACAAGGTTAACTGCATCTATGCCAGACGTATCAAGGGAGCTGAATGTCCCCTTTCTTTAGAGAGCACGCAATAAGATAACAACAAGGCCCTGATCACCTGATGGCTTACTAAGGTCACAGATCCCTTCTGACATGCCTGCTGCAGTTAAACTTTGGCCGAGGGGAGATTAAAAAATGTACTAATGGATACATTCAACTTATTTTTACAAACTGGGTTTTGCGATAGTAGCAGTTTGAGTCTTAGCCATTAATCCTCCGTGACTTCATATTTCAGGCTTCGATAATGCGTTCCAAATGTTATGGGTCTTGAGTTTCATTGAGGCCTGAGCTGATAGTTTCCTCTCTAGGAAAACCAGAACACTAAAGTGTTTCCTTGTTACATTTTCTGTGTTTTAAAGATGTTTCTCTTAAGGAAAATAAACACCCAGTGGTATTAAGCATCAATCAACAGGGCCATAAAACACATGTAGTTGCCTTATTTCATGTGCATATATGCTGCCAATTAATTTGAGTCCAGTCAGCCTCAAATTTCTTAGGGTTTTCAAAGAACAGTGCTTCACTCAGTCCACCATAAGAAATAACTCCCGACTCAACTTCCTTACGTTGTTACTTTCCAAACATAGAGATGTCTTCAGAGGTAGCAAAACAGTTGCTAAACCTTTTCCTTTACACATTCCTGAAAGCCGATTAAATTTGCATCTTGTCCAACTCTTTGGTTTGTTTACTTGCTATTCTCCTTTTTTCTTTTCTTCTCTGTCTTGCATTGCACATTCTAAGAGGTCACACTACCTCTTTCTACCTCTGTGGTATGTCCCCTGCACTTTTGTGGCTCTTGAGGTCCCCAAAGAATTGATTCTTAAGAGCAGAGGGTTGATATTTTTCTTGTGCTTCTTGTGATTCATGAATTAGACATTGCAGGGGAGCAGGCAGTTAGTTTTATTTCATGTGTATGTGAGTGTGTGCACATACATGTGTGTTTTTAATATATATTTAAATAGAGAGATATACCAATTGCAAACTCTGGTTTATGTTATATTTTAAAAGAAGAGGAAAAATGGGGTGACAGAAATCTTTATACTATACACACAACCACAAAGCAGATCATTTTAAAATAACAGTTTTTCATTCAAGTATCTTTATCTTTGTCATCTACACTTCATTGGAGTTTCTACATCCAGAGAATCCTGGCAAATGGAGAGTTTCGGTGTGATTTTTGTTTAACACTGAAGAGTATACTGCTGTCTTCATGTCTGAGGCAGATGAGTAAATTGAAATTCTACTGAGGCTGGAGGTTTTCAGGGTCTGGGTCCTGGCTGCTCCTGCCTCTTGCAGAAAACACTTGTAAAGAGTATGAACAGTCGCGCTAAACCCTTGTGGTCTATGAGAATCTTGCACAGAGAGTGAATGAAACAGATTTAGAAGTAGTCATAAGATAGGCTCCAAGCTTTTGACTCTTCAAACAATTCTATTGCTCTTAAGCTGAAGCCACGCGTTCAGAAAAGCAGGGTACCTGCTTCACTGTACCTCTCTGTCATGTTGCCTTTTGAACAAAATAATGCTAGAAGGTCACTCCCTTGATCTGGTTAGCATCAAGATAAGGTCAGGCATTAATTAATGTTGAATTGCCCAAGAATTCCTATGGAAATGCATATGACATCTACATTATAGCCATAATTAGTTAATTAACCAATCAATTATAATGATTAATGTGATCATAATGAATGTATGGCAAATGGTTATTAATTCCTAGCCTTTCCAAAGTGAATACATTAATCACAATTGAATCTATGGTTTAACGCAGGCGCCTGATTGTCATTCTGAACTCTAGGTGTGATATAATAACTTGCATCTGCTCAGAATGTTCACGATCTATCAAGCACTTGGTCACAAATTACCTTCTTAATCCTTCACAACAAACTTGTGCATCACTTGAAGGAGAGCGGGTGAGTAAGGCCCAATTAGTCATGATTTCGCTCTCCCTAATTTAGTTAGCTATACTCAACCGTAGTCCCCAAATATTAAATGGAAAATTCTAGGATCCATTCATAATTTTTAAATTCTATACAGTTCTGAGTAGTGGGATGAAATCTCCACCCATCCCAGGGTGGAAATTGTGTTTGTCCAGTGTGCCTGTGATGTTTACGTTATCTGCCGTGAGTGACTGCTCAGCACATCGGCTACCACAGTTTCACAGTGCTCGTGTTCAAGTCTTCCTTGTTCCACTTCATTTGAATGATCTCAAAATCACAAGAGAAGTGACAATGACCACTTTATTACAGTATACATATTGTTATAATTATTTATATTATTGTTACCATTTGTCTTTTACTGGATCTGAATTTATAAATTCAACTTTAACATAGTAATTACATACAAGAAACGAATAGTTATACGGAGTTCAGTACAGCCAAAGCTTCAGGCATTCAATGGAGCCTCAGAATGTATCCCCTAAGGGAGGCTACTGCATTGCTAATGTCGCTTCCGTTTTGCAAACGGTGAAACTGAGTTTCAGAGCAATTCAAATTACATCTCAATAGTTCCCATTTTTCTCTTTCTTCCTTTTAATAGCTCTTGTTACAGACATAGTTGAACTTCAGAGTGCTAGAGTTTCTCTAGCCCTCTCCAGGCTTTTTGCTGTATAGCTCTTTCGGTGTTTGCTTAGAAAACTTGCCAGTGTGTCATCACAGCAGAGAGATGGAGGGAAGGGAATTTCACCTCACTGCTGAGGGAGAGAGGAGTTGAGTTGCTTGAACAGAGGGAAGTGACATTGCCACTTTTCCTACTGTGCAGTCATGAGAGGGGGCAGGGAAACACTGCATCACTTTCCTCCTTCGCAAACCACACTGAGTCCAGTTTCAAGGACGTGGTAGCCAGCAGCAAGCATAGCTGTTAAAAGTGTGTGTGTGTGTGTGTGTGTGTGTGTGTGTGTGTGAACAATATATAATTCCAATTCAAACCAAAGCAACCAATCCAAATAAACTAAAGGTCTTTGGAAATTCCATACCAGGGCTTGTCTGTCACATCCTTCTCTGCTACTGCCCTCCATCAGCAAAGTTTTGTTCAGTGAGTCTCAGAACTGTCTAGTTTCTGTGTGCTATGGAAGCATCGTTCAAGGAATCCCCACCCCCAGCCTCAGCTGGCCTTGGGAACATCTGTTGCAGGATCCCAATTGCTGCATGGCCCCAGCTTGGGTATCTTGCTTTTGTCTAATGCCTGGTTTTGATGAAAGTCATATGTTATGTTCAAAGACCTCTGCTCAGCTCAGCCTCTGTGTGCCCTTATGTAATTAGTTTGTTTAAACTGTGTCTGATTATGTCAGGTCTTGACTGTGGCCCTAAGTACAAGGTTGTAATAGGATATACCTATTAAACAGATGTCAGGCTTTAATGGATATGTTTTGAAAAATCAATTGGAATTAAACTTTCAATAACTACTGTAGAACAAGAAAAAACATATCTCCTATACTAAACAAAGCAATGTGGCCTCTTACTGGCTTCCTTTTGATTTTTAAGAAATATTTTATCATTTGACAATTTTAATATGTATATAATGTATTTTCATCGTATTCACCTCCCCACCGCCAATTAGCCTCTCTTAGCTTCTTCCATCTGAAACCCTTCCCTGTTTCTCCCAATGCATTCAGCTTCTACTTTCATGTCATAAAAAAATGCACCAAGTTTAATTAGAATCACTGGCATGTGATAAGTATGGAGTTACTGACTAGTTCATGGGTCATGGGCAGCTAACCAGTGGTTACATAGCTTAAGAACAATGACTCCTCCTCCCATGGCAACCATTAATGGCTAATAGCTCCTCATCAAGGGGTGGAAGCTCATGAGTCTCTCCCTCACCCATGCTGAGATATCAAGGGACTTAATTGCAAGTCTCGTGCAGGTGACCATCACTGTGTGTGTGTGTGTGTGTGCATATGCACACACGTGAATGCAATGGTGATGTCATGTCCGGAAGACAGCATGTCACAGCACTCCTCACCATCCTCTGAATCCTGGATCTTACACCCTTTTTGTTCTTTCTTCTCTGATGTTCTCTGAGCCTTGGGAAAGCAGTGTTTACCTGAGATGTGTGTCTGAGTTAATTAGGAAAAGAATCTAGCAATTCTGATTCCTGGTCTCCCTGTCACCAGGTATTTTGATTTGATATAGAACTCAGACAACTGTATTTTTAAATGGTCCCTTGAACATGATGATCTATGACTATGACTGGCAGCCATAAGTATAGAAACAATCAGGGATTCTCAGTGAGAGACAACCAGAGGTGGTTATTTATGGAAAATCAATTTATTACTGCTATAGAGCTCCATCTTAATACATTCACTTATTGTTCAGCGATTGACTCGTTGATTGATCTGTTCTTTCCTTCTTCATTCTTGTTTTATATATACATACATATATAATATGTATATGTATGTATACACACACACACACACACACACACACACACACACACACACGTCCTGACCTCCGGGTAAGGGTACGTTGTCAGAACAGAGTGCATTAGGCTATGAAAGCTATCTTCCTAAGACATACTTTTGCTATGAAAAATATTTTCTACCTTTTTGAAAATAAAGAAACCAAATGTTTGTTCAAGGTTTGATTCATACTATGTGTGGTCTGTTTGCTTTTTGTCATTCAGCATCTTATAGGAGCCCTAAGTAGTGTTGTCTCCATTTTACAGGCAGCAACATTGAGTTCATACAGCTTAAAACATCTGTTCACTATTCTTCAGTTAGCAAATGCTGGGGATGAGGAGATAAAGACATGTAAAACCAAATCCATAAGTAAATAAATAAATAAATAAGTAAATACACTGAAGGAGACAAATCAGTAGACCCAATAAGGCAATTCTGATGATGGAATTGAGGATAAATAAGCCATCATTTCTAGCTCTACAGTGTAGTGATGAGGAGACCATTGGTTTAGCTTAGGAAAATGGGGAGAATGATATTTCTGTCTAAGCAGACAGTTAATCTAGGGATCCCACACAATTCTGACCTGGTGGGTCTCAGGTGGAGCATTGTGGCATGTGTGGAGAAGACCTGAGAACATTCCAAGCTACCAGAAAGACTTAGAATTAAGCTACTTACAAAGTCAATGGGGGAAGCTGAAGGCTTTCGTGTGCTGTCACTTAGTTCTGAAATGGCGCCCTGTCACTCCAGAGGAATGTGCAGCCTTCACCCTGCTCAGTCACTTCATCTCCAGATGTCACCTCTTCGACACAAATTATCTCTCCAGTTCTGCAATCCCTCCTCCAGTCCCATTGCTGCATTTTGACATCAGCTGTTGACTTAGCTTCTTCTAATCTCTGCCTAATAGACTCAGCCTGCATCCTGAGCAGCCTTAACTCTCTTCTACAGTTTGAGTGATCATGGCCTATGACAGCTGTGATCTGTGGTCCCCAAGGCTACATTCTCCATAAAGGACATCAAAGTCTCACTGTTACCTTGTTAAATGGCAGTTGTTCTTCATGGTTTGCACTTGTAAAAGGAGGAAATACTGAAAAGCTATTTAGAACAAATGGAAACACAATTTGTAGATCTGATTTGGGAAGAAGTACAATACTCAGACCCAAATGTAGCTGGATAGATTGAAATAATGATCACACTTTACATTTTAAATACAAGCGTATATACACTGACCTACCTTTCAACTCTACTCCAGGGTCTAGAAGGATGAGGCTTAACATCAGCAGCATATCTGGAAAATATTCAAGTGGCCCCTGCATTGGCTCCCCTTGGGGAAAGATAGTCCAGAAGTCTCAGGACACTAGGTCCTTGTAATCAGGGTTAACACTCATAGTGCAATTGGCTCAGAGAGATTAAAATACCCAGTGATGGGCTACTGGAGAGGAGAAAAGAATGTTCACTGTCTTACCTGAGATCATCTTACAGGAGATGAATACTATAAGGGACCCTTCTCAGCCAGGTATTCAGAGAGCATCCTATAGAAATGGAACTGACCCCTGGGAACCTGGACCAGAAGTGAACTACAAGAGCAGAGGTCACGCATAGGCAAGCTGGTGATGAGTTTAAGGGAGAGTTTGCTCGAGACAGGGATTGTCTTTTTGTGTGGAGTAGAGCAGAGCCTTGCTCCGAATCCCAGACGCACTCTATTTGCTGCATCTACCAGCTGTGATTCCTGGAACAAAAAGGGTAGTTCAAAGTGAAGGAAGGCTTCTCTGATATTTAGAGAGGCCACCACAAACACAGAAAAATAAAAGCCAAGGGGACCGTGAAACAAGGAATGCTTTTCCTTTAAAGGACCAGATAGATAGTCTCATCTTTATGAGCCAGCTAGTCTCTGTCCAGCTAGGTAAGACTGTCCTCTGTGCTAATGGGTAAGCATGAAAAGAGCAGAGACAACACATGCATAGGTGTGTCCAGGTTCGAATAAAAACGCAGCTTGTGTAGAGGAGGCCAAATAAGACAGCTCGTTTCAACAGATTTTGAGCATGTTGAAGGTTTGCACTAACGCTCTTCAGAAGAGAATATGACTCTAAATGCAGATTGTCTCCATGTATACTGGAGACTAGTGGGACCCTCAGAAAGGTTCGGAACAATTATGCCTCCACAGACAAGGAAACAGTGCTACAAACACTGAGGCTTGCCCCAAACCAGAACCATGTGTTAGTGGTCTTTGCATGCAGATTGTGGTCAAATCTGCTGGTCATTTTATGTCTATCTGCATTTTGAGAAGATAGATATGGTTTCTGACAAAAGTTTCCCAATCTTTGTGGCTTTGGTTAAAGTCCGTTCTACCTGACTCCAAGCTTTCCTTTGAGGGGTATGGAGCCTGCTCCTCTCTTAGACTAACACACGCATTATGAATTCACTGTCAGTGTCAGCAGGATAGCTTTTCCAATTTCACAAATGTCTCTTCTCTCAGGAGCTGAAAATGTTCTCAAAACTGTCCTGAAAGCAAGTAATGCTTTCGGTCGTTGTCACCTCCGTGAGCAACACGCTGCAGCTTTGCTTTCTGACTTCATTCTCCTGGTGACATTTTTCACACAGGCTCTGACAGAGACAGCAATTATAAAGACATCCAGGTTGGCATTCAAGGATTCTTGAAGTTAACAAATTGTCCGTGGATAAACGACAATGAAGTTGGCAGCCTCTGCATTCCTCGTGAAAATGTGTGTGTGAGGAGGGGAGCAGAACAAACCTAGTGAAGAGACTCCATTCATCTCGGCGGGGGCCCGTTGGAGTCACCCCAGTACCGCCTTCGAGAGGTGTAATCCGGTTCAGAGCATCTGCGATAGGGAATTCCCTACATATCTGAAGGGTCAGAGAAAACCGATGGCAATATATACTCAAGCACAGTACAGTTTCTTGGTTGGCTGTCAGTACTCAGGTGCAAGGAAGACACTTGATCAAATCTAACTCTCTCGGGGATATTTGCCATTTCCTGGCTTTCACTGCCAACCTCTGGGAATTCAGGGGCAGAACTGAGCCTAAATAATAGGAAAGTGTTGATCTATTTAAGAAAAGACTTTCTTAAGATGTGAGTTGTCAGTAGAGGAGAAGCGTATATTGGATAACAGTACCCGGAAGCATTCTTGCGCCTACCAAGTTCCCTCTCGGATTGAAGAAGGTGTGTTTTAATGAAGGAAGGCTTTGCCAGCCTTCTGGTCTCCTTCTGTTGCTCTTCCATCTAGCTGAAGTTTAGAACCTGTGCTCTGTGTGTCGCTGTGTAAATACACTTTTCAGAGACATAAATAAGGAAATCAAGAGGCTTAGAACTTCTCCAAGGTCTCACCACCAGAGAATGTCATAAATAATCTATAAATATTGGAGAGAACAGCCAGCCGGTGTTAGTCTTTGCTTAGATTATTAGATCTGGTGCCCGGACTGGAAAGACCGTTAAACCCCTAAATTGTTAATCTCATCACCACAAACTCATTTCCCCTGATGATATAACGATTCTCTGGGATGACGACTGGAGGAGCCTTCAAGGATTCCCCTTCAGATGGTGAAACTTGGACGGATTCTCTTGAGTTTTCTGATTCAGTTCCTCAGTCATAGTTCTGAACATAGAAGGCTTGTGCCATCCCTTCCTCCCTCCAGATCCCTGGCCCTGGTCAAATGAAAATATGAGAGAATTCTGCTAACCAGGTGTCAGCGTGAGTTAGGACAGACTAGGAGGGGAAGGGAGTGAAGATGTTGGGTGAGGAAGGCAGCGGGAGGTCACAGGGCTCATGCAGAATGAAGACAGCTATCTATAGCCGAGAGACTGAGTGTGACCACTCTCTGATTTAGGGAAGAATGACAGCATTTGTGAGGGGCTCCTTGGGCTTGAGATTGTGTGTCTTACTAGGGTGCCATGTGTGATCATTCTTAAGCTTACTTAGAAGATAAGGGTCAGAAATGAAGCCCAGAGCTAATGAGAAGCAGGGGCCAATATTCAACCCGAGTTCCCCAGCCTCCAGTCCAGGGCCAAGAGAATGTGCAGCTGTGCCTCCGTGTCTGAGCAGAGAAGATCCCAGGGCAGTTATCACTTTGAGCATCTTTCCCAGAAATCAGTACCAAGAATGTTTGTTCAAGCCATCATGGAGTTCCGCTGGGTGGAAAGCAGAACTGATTACTGGTTATCTGTCAGGGTAGGGGAGCTGCTGGGAAACAGCACAGGAGCAGGCATGCTTTGTCAAATATCCACTTCCTGACCCAGGGCCTTGCGCTAAAAGACACACAGTGCATGAGACCGGAACACATATTGGCAGTCACATGCGCAGGATGATGGGCTCAGACTTCCCTGCCACTGTTTCCCTAGTCTCAGATAGCATGTACCTGATTCCCCAGGCTATCTACCTTCACCTTTAGTATATCAGTCTTTCCAACACCACTCCCTCCTTTCCATCAGGTCCCAAGGCCTGCCAGCTACACCTGCTCACTCTTCTTTCTCCNTGGGCTCAGACTTCCCTGCCACTGTTTCCCTAGTCTCAGATAGCATGTACCTGATTCCCCAGGCTATCTACCTTCACCTTTAGTATATCAGTCTTTCCAACACCACTCCCTCCTTTCCATCAGGTCCCAAGGCCTGCCAGCTACACCTGCTCACTCTTCTTTCTCCTTCTGGGAGCAAGCCCAGACATTTTTCTCTCTGTTTCTACTGCTGGATTGCTAAATGTTCAGGAAAAAAATGTCACACAAGTGTAAAAATGGCAGATTTTTCTGAATGTATAATCCCAGTCTGTCTATACTTCTGAACTTTGAGATAACCTAACTAATGGGTAATAATAAACAAATGGGTTTCCTTCCGTTCTTTTCTACTAACTACTGGAGGCAGGTGTGAGGGAGGATACGGGATAAGATAAAGAATGGCTTATCGGTTTACTTGAGGGTTGTATGCAGGTGGTAAATGTACTGCTTTTATTAGTGGATGATATCACCATGCAGAAGGATTAGTAATGCCCAGACTGGCAGATCTTGTCCCTGGAGTTTCTGGCTCTCGAGGTTGGGAATGGACTGTCTACACGTCTAACGGGCTCCCAGTGGATGTTGCTTCTGTGGATGGTGGTCTGTGCGTTCTCATGTTCTTACCTGCTGTCGTAGATGAACAGGGTTTCTTTTCCTTTCCATGATAAACCTCTCCAGTCAAGGACACCGAGCACTTCCGCCTGAGGGACACATACAAAGTTCCCTGTGTCCAGACTGTGAACTCCTTCTTACTGACTCAGCTGTGAACAGCTGACTTGGACCTATGCCTTGCCGAGTTTCCTCTGCCTATAAGAATGAGTACAATTGTGATTAACTCTGAATTAGATGAAAATGCTGCTAACGAGCTAATAAAAGGGAAACCACTACAGGCATTATCCACACTGTGCTAGAATAGAAAGGCAGATACTTAAGCAGCAAGATAAACAGTCAATCAGTCTCTCCAGTATTGGGACAGCTAGAAAGAGTTTGTCTTCTTCCCACTCCAAGGAAGTGTTTCTACTTTTGTGGACCAGTCTGTAGTGCTTTATGGATGTCAGCTTGTTATCCACCTCATAGAGTTGTCTGCATATCAATTTCACATCCTTTTTGAAATATTTCAAGGAGCCTCAACCAAAACATAAGAATGAAAGGAAAAAAAAATACAGGAAGGTCGGCTGGGAGATACAGCCATCACTCTTGTCGACTCTTAAATCATTTGATCTTTTAGATGCCTTGGCTCCTAAAGGAAACTAGGAACTCTGCAGACTTGTCCCCCAAAGAGACAGCGCAGGTGGGGGCAGCACAGGACCAGGACCAGGGGTTTCCCTGCAGCAGCCCTGAAAGCACTTGTGAATGTGGCAGGAAATGAGATCTTAAGTCAGTGCATAAAACAATCAAATCCATCACGGGCTGGGAATGGCCCCTCATAACTCAGGGTCTGTCACAGCCCTTTGTGTGCACAGAGGCAGTTGCTGAAGGAGTGATGAGCAGAGTAGAGAGTCTGCTAAATCCATTCTGGCAGCCAGGAAGGATACCTTTCCAAAGCCAAGTCACACCATTTTCCTTGAGTTCATTTGACTGCAGGCTAAGAAGCTATGCAGAAAACAAAAAGGTGGAG
>LOEQ01004448.1:75770-94502 GCA_001685075.1 Bramus lutescens
AACCCAGTGCCATTGTCCTTGTCTTCTCAGTCAGCCCTCATTGTCAGCCACATTAAGAGAATTTGGTTTGATCACGGCTTGGGGTTTCTTTAAAGAGGACAGCCTAAAGACATGGTTTCCCAGGCACCCAGAATGTCTTAATTTTGCCCATTTTCCCACTTCCTCTGCATGAGTTTAATTGTAGTCTTCCCAAATAAAGGCACAAGTCCTACTTAATGTGTCCAATGAATGTGGCCTTATTTGGAAAAATCATTTCAACTGTAATTAAATTAAGACATGGGTATGTTGAATTAGGGTAAATGCCAGATGTAATAACTGGTATTCTTATAAGATCAGGGAAAAACAATAACAAAGAAATCCAGACACAGAGTGGAGATGATCACATGGCCATGAAGCTAGGAATTAGAGTATGGAACTGAAAGCCGAGGAATGCCAAAGAGTGCTGGCAACCACTCAAAGATAGAAGAGGCAGGAGGACGGTGCTCCCTTGTGCTGTCAGATTTCCCCTCCAGACACTTTTGACTTCAGTTATGTTCGTCTTCTCAATGGCAAGGGGATTATGTGTCTACTGTTTTAAATTGCTCGGTGTGTTCTTGCAGCTCCAGGTTGCTGCTCCAAACCCTAAGCTCGAAATTCAGCTTGGGGTGCTCAGTAGAGACCAGAAGGAGGTTACGAGAATAACCTCTGACATTTCTCTGCCTTCGCCTTTTCCTGTTCAGCAATTCTGGATTTGGTTTTGAATGAAGAGGCTCATTCTGAACTCTCCACCATGGGTTCCTGGCAGGGAGCATACCTCTCCATTTCCTTATGGGGCTGTGGTTGAAGCATCACCAGTCAATGCTTGGCAAGCACATGGAGACCGGAATGAAGATGTGATCTTGGAAAGACTAATTTAACATTCATGCAGAAACAGATGACTGAAGTCTTTGGTTGGGGTGATGCCAAGATCTCGAAGGTAGAATGTGGGGTCCAAGAGATGGTTCAGTGGTTAAGAGCACATTCTACTCTTGCAGACCTGAGAAATCTATTTTTTCTAATATCAAAAGTAGTTATTAACCCAACAAGGCTCTAAATTACTTGAAAATTCCCTCTTCCTATTGTTGCCAATTAGTAAGATTATAGAGTCCCGCTCACATCAATGGGATAAGATACTGTCAGCAACTCCGTCAGGGATAAGACAGAGGCCATCTCAGCCAAGGGTACTCACCCTTCTGATTTAGCTTTTGTCACACTCTTTTTTGAAAAAAAAAATGCCTTGCAAAAATGACTGTTTGCTTTGTTCATGTGTCCTTTTGGGCAACACTGTTTTTTCTTTACCCATGCAGCGGGCTGTGATTCCATTCTCAGCAGCCAGATTAGCATCCTGTAACCTTAGTTCCAGAGTATTTAACACTTCTGTCCTCCATGAGTCCCTGCATGCAAGTGCACATACCCTCTACTATATGTACACATAACATAAACCTCAAAACAAAAAAGTTAATGACCAAGACCAAATTAAGTGAACCATTTTTGCGATGATAAACAATCACTTTGGGATAACGCTGGCATGTCTCCCATTTGCAGATTACATCACACAAGCTTTCAGAAAACATGGTATTTGTATCAGAGTCTAGAACTTGTCTTTATACTCTGACCTAATAACTGCCCCTTCAAACAACCCAGAATGAAGACAAGACTATTGCCGTGATGATGCCCTGTAGTGAGAAGACAGAAAGGAGCCTGACACTAGAGAAATGGCTTAGGGAATTTTCTGTGTATTTGTATTAATAACATGTAAATACTTCAAAGGATGACAATAAACGTGAGAGAATGACACTAAAATGCCTTCATATGATGTGAAGAAAATGGAACATGTTTTTAAAACTTACGTACTCAGATAACAATTACATTGATGGTGCTGACTAGAGAAAACATACACCAATACAGGTATTGTATTTGAGTGTAGGAAAGCCCTTCTTATTTTTGTTTGTGAATCTTTCTGTAATGAAGTTTTGAATTATGTAGGAACAGGTCTTCAGAAATATATATTTATGTGCTTAAAAATGAAATAACCAATCATTTGTTTGTTTGTTTATTCATTTATTTTTCACGACAGGGTTTTTCTGAGTAGCCCAGGCTGTCCTGAAACTCACTCTGGCCTCAAACTCATTGAGCTCCACCAACCTCTGCTGCCCTGAGTGCTGGGATTAAAGGTGTTTGCCACCACCGCCCCGGGCATGTTTAAGGAAATTCCCTTCATTTCTAGGGAAGAAGAAGAATCTCATGAACAAAGTGAAAGTACTGAGCAAGGGAATTTCTTTTGGCAGAAAGGGTACTCAGGAACCCAAATGGGGGTGAGCACACATGACCAAGATGGCCTCCATCTTTTGTCCCTAATGCAGGTTTCATTGTGTCTCACTCCACTGGTGGGAGCTTAACTTCAGAATCTTATTTGAATGTCTATTGTGAAGAGAAAGGTTCAGGAAATATGGGCTCTTGTTAGGCCATCTATCTTTGATAGAAAATAATTCTCAGACTTTAAACTGTAATCCCTGGCTCACCCTCATCTGTCTTGCTGACTTGCATGTGCAAATAAAGATTTATTGGAACACAAACACCTTCATTTACTTTAGGCTGCATCACAGTGGCAGGGTAGAGCAGATCATAGAACCCCAAAGTTCAAAATAGATGCAGACCTTGATGTTTCCACCTTGGAGAATGTGACATAACCTCATCTGAATTTGATCAGAGTATGGTATATGAAGCTAGGAAATTATAACTCTGTCTTTTGAAGATTTAGATCTGGATATTCAGGCCATGGTCACTTCCTCCCATCCCATTCAAATACTTTGTTAGATAACTCCCACCTCCAGATTACTTCCATCCACCTTATTAGAACAAAGGTGGAGGTAGTGGAGCCATTGCTATTATCCACTCCAACATATACAATTGAATTTGATTAGCAGTACAGCAGGAAGGTGGCTGCTTCAGAGAAGCTTTTGTCTTACCCAAAAGCAATTCAAGTTCATTAAAATCACAATTATCTGACTCTTAATTAGGTGAGATGATAATTTAATTAACAATGCCCACTTAATTGTCGGTGGCAGGGAACTGAAACAGGCAGGCTCCACAGTGATTCAAGCAGCTTGCCCTGAAATACAGTAGGTGGCTTTCGGAAGTAGCCAGCTTGGTCCATTCTGTGTGTGCTCTTGGCAATTGAGGAACCCAAGGAAAGTAAACTTGGCTCTGCTTAGAAAGTCAGATTCTGATCTGGACCAGTGATGCTGAAGGATGTACAGTAGTGGGATGTCTAACACGAAGAGCCCAAATCAGTACCTTGGGTCCTTTCATTCATTCACTTATTTGTCCTCTCTCGCTCTCTCTCTCTCTCTCTCTCTCTCTCTCTCTCTCCTTCTCCTCCTCTCCCTGCTTGGTCTAATTATTCCCTCTCTTTCAACACATACTAAACTTGATGCTTGTTCTATTAAGTATACTGTAGATGAGAGAAGTATGTTTTATGGGCTATGAAGATGAGTAAGAAGGTTAACCTTATGTTAGACTGGTCAGGGTGAGATACATACCTCTGTGTGTATCTGGGAGGGTGTTTTCAGAGGCGATTGCTATGTGTGGAAGTTTGAGTGTAATTGGCTCCCATAATCTCATAGGAAGTGGCACTATTAGGAGGTGTGGCTTTGTTGGAGCTGGTACGGCCTTGTTGGAGGAAATGTGTTATTGAAGGGTGGGCTTTGAGGTTTTCTATGCTCAGGATACCGCCCAGTGTCTCAGTCCACTTCCTGTTGCCTGCAAGATATAGGAGTCTCAGCTATTCCTTCCCCACCATATTTGCCCAAATGCCACTACTTCTTACTCCCCGTCATGGAGATAGTGAACTGACCCTCTAAAACTGTAAGAAAGCCACCCCAATTAAATGTTTTCTTGTTTAAGAGTTGTCATGGTCATGGTGTCTCTTCACAGCAATGAAAACCCCAAATAAGCCTGTGAATCAGTGAATGGATCTGAGAGAAGACCTACCATTGAGGCTGGGACGTCAGGTCTAAAGTGTGTGACTTGGGCTGGAAGATGGTTCACTGGGTAGAAGTTCTGACTGTGCAGATGTGAGGACATGAGTTAGGATGCCCAGCTCCTTCACAGAGCCAAAGCAAAGCAAAAACATGGACGGACATGGCTGTCCATATGTGGGGACACTGGTGTAAGGGACTGGTGAAGGCAGGTGATGGGAGGATCCCTGGACTTTATGACTGCCCATCTGGCTCCAGGCTCAGAGAGTGAGTGACACCATCTCAAGGAAAGTGATAGAGCAAGTCCTCTTCTGGTCAACATGCATGCATGTATAAGCATGTGCAGCCTGTGCATGTATATGTAAACCTATACCCCCCCCACACTACCCCTTGGATAGCCCTGGATCCTCACTTTGACCGAATACCACTCCCAGTAAGCAGGAAAGTAAAACCTCAAAGGGGATTCTCATTGAAACCTTTGGGACTTCACAAAGCCCCAGTTAATGCATATGAACTAAATCTCATGCATATGGTAGGAATATAACCTAGAGATGTCAATCACATACATCAGTCAAAAGCAGGTCCATCCCTTCATACAGCCCTCTATTCTATTCCCTTTTGGAATTAAAAGCCACTGGACCTGGAAAGGAGGTCTTTTGAGCTGCAGGCTTGCTTGAAACTGCTCCTGGCTCCTGTCCCGCGGGTTGAAATTTTTACTTTTATTTTATTTTATTTTTTAATAAATCTATGCCTTCACTTCTGCTTTTCTGAATCTCACTCAAGTCTTTATTAGATATCCAAAGAACCTGGACATTTTCTCATAGAATATCTCCCCAAGATCCTCTTACAGTAATACTGTTAATGTGGACAATATTGCTCAATAGGGGTGTCCAGATGAGGCAAAAGTAGAGGGAGTAGGCTAGGAAAATGGATCAGTGGTTAAGATTGCTTGCTGTAAAAACATTAGGACCTGAATTTGAATCCCCAGTGCCCACATCAGAAGTGTACATACCTGTATCCCAGCGGTGGAGGGGGTGGTCGGTAAAGATAGGTGGGTTCTGAAAGCTCTCTGGGCATCCATCCTATCTGAAAGTTTCTCTGGTTCAGTGAGAGCCCCATCTGAAGGCAATGAAGCAGAAGGAAGGCACCGGGACTGCATCCTCCTCTGGCCTCTGCACACACATTCACATGCATTCTTTGTATAAGCACCGTGCACACGGACACCACATAGACAGACACAGACACAAATGGAAGGAAGAAGCTTTTGCCCAATTCTTGAGTGGCTGGGGGTTTTGTTGCTGTTATTTCTTATGCCACAGTTTGTGGACACCAGACTCCAGCTCCTTGAACCTTCCAACATCCACACATTCCAGCTACTTTCAGGTGGTCTGGGGGAATATCAAGGCAGGATTTCACTGATTTAACCACCATGCTTTTGCTAAAACCGGACCAAATAGGACCATGCCCCGAGATGAAGTGGTCAGAAGTGGGACTCGGGATTCTGACTCGGGTTTCCTCAAAGGACACAGCATGGAGGTCCGGTGGAGGAGTTGGAAAGAGCAGGGCTCCTGAAAGTGTGGTTCTGACCCAGTGACCCCTGGGCAACTAACTTTCATTTCCTCTTATCTCATTGACTCTGGCACAGGTGTGCATGGTCCAGATTTTGGCACAGCCATCTGTCAGCCTGAAACTTGGTAAAATTTCATGAAATGTGCATATGTGTGCATCTCCACGTACTCTTTCCTAACATTGAGTAGATTTGACAAAGGTCCATAGCAAGTTAACGAAAACGTAGCTAGCTCTCTCCTCAAAACTGTTTCTCAGAGCGGCCATTCATAAACCCATGGGGATTTGTTGAAAATAATAACCTGGCCTCCAGCTTAGAATCAGTGGCAGTCCCACAGATTCCTGACATGCCCAAGGTTCTGGGTCAATCGTCCTTAAGAAGAAATTTTCCCCGGGCTGCATGTGGCTGGGTTGAAACAGCTGTGGTGACTGGGAGGCCATGGATTGAAGTCTTCCTTTTATTTAGTAGGGACACAAGCTTGGGACACATCCAGTGTCCTGCTGGGACCTCAGGGACCTGAGGGGAAGGAGCCCTTTGCAGCTGCAGACAGGGATGGATTTCTCAGATGGCCTTCTCCCCCAGGCTTTATTCTGTCCAGCAAGCCAGCCAGCATTTCCATTGTTCTCAATAGCAGTGACCACTGCCAGTGTGTGTGTGTGGGGGGGGAATGTAAACTCTGAAGCTTGTTTGAATCACTGTGACCTGCTTTTATTCTGAGCAGCCCCTGGGGCTCTGTTTGTGAGGCAGACCAGAGGCCCTGGGGCCAGGTTCATGGTTTCCTCTGCTCAGAGGCAGAAGGAGCACAAGTTGACCTTTGCCCTGCTTTGCTGTAGCCTTGTTAATGTTGCAGTTTGTGTGTTTTGTTCCTCTTTACAATCCCCCAGGGCTCCTGGTAGATTTCTGCACAGGAAACTCCTCACCGTTAAGTGGCTCTGAGGACACAGGGGCAGAAAACACACAACTAGGTCACCTCTTGGCAGCACCAAGTTCACAGCCAGTCAAGAGGTTTGTCATTGGTAATCTACGCCTGTACTGCAGTGGGTAGGGACCTGTTTGGTCTAGGTCACACTTAAGTTAATGACATAGTTAGACCCCATTGCTAAACTCCTACACAGTGAGCTGGCTCTGAGTCTTGCAAATTCTCTGGGGGAACGGAACACACCAAGAGTAACCTCCCCCACACTTTCTGTTGCTGGTTCCTGTTAGATCTAGGGCACTCATCTTCCCACTGTGTCATGTCCTTCCCTCTCCCAAACCCAAGGATCAGGAAATGGCACCACTCTAAGAACCACCAGGGAGTACTTGGATAGTAATATCAATCAGGGATGGACGTCTAAAAATTCCTCCTTGTGTTTCTTAGACTTGAACGTGATTTAAGGATTACTCATTCTTAGGGACCTCCAAATAAAACAGATCACAATCCCAAGAGACTGCGCTGGTCCTTTTCCTTCACCCCAATTCCCTCATCAACCTTGATCAGTTTATCTTTTTCTTGTCTTCCACCCCATCTGCTTCTCACCTGTAGACCCCATCCTGACACAGGTTCGCAGTTTCCAAGCCTGAAGGAAACCAAGCAAACAGCTTGCCGTTTTCTTCCTTCCTCATCCCTCCCACCCNCCACCCCAGTCTATTCTCTACAAAGCAGTCGGTTTTCTCCCATAAATTTGATTCGGTAATTCCTAGATGAAGGCCCTTCAGAATCTTTAGTGTACTTAGCATGACAAGGCCCCTTGTGATGGGGCTCCCATGGGGTTATGGGGCAAGGGGCCTCTTTCTCTAGCTCCTGTGTTCTGACTTCATCCAGGCATTTTTCACTTCTTTCCCTTCCTTGGTGAGGGTCTAGCCAGTCTTATAGCTCTTATCTGGGAGCCTTTCCTTTGAAGAATTTTTGTTGTTTTCCCCATTTTTCAGGCATAATGACCGACCACTCGAAGCATTTTGCAACTCCTGCTGTCTCCATCCCCTGCCGATATTTTACAATGACTTTTTAAGTAGTGCCTGCTGCTTCTAGCCTATGATCTCCAGGAGGGCAGAGAGCACCTTAGCTCCCCACTCCTCCACACTGTATCAAACCTAGAAAGCGTGATCACCTGTTATCTACTGAACGAATGTGGATAATGGATAAAAGAGTAACTTCCTACATTTACAGAGCTGATTGCTTGAATGGAAAAAGAAAAATTACCCTTTCCTGCTCTTGCTAAGGGAGTCTTAGGTTATATGTGTGTGTGACAAAACCCTGAATAGCTCTGCTTGCCTTGGGGGCTTGCAGGGGCCACCAGGTCACTGAGAGTATGTACCTTGTGCTCTGAAGCGATTAGCTTGACTTGGGTTGCATTGGATTCTGTTAAAATGTGTGCCGATTGCTACGGAAACTGTTTGCATGTAATCAATCTTCAGCCACAGAGGGATGTCGGGACAGGAGGGCATGTCATTCTGGCTGTTATAAACACTGGTTAGGGTCAGGCTTGTCCCAAGGTCCAGATGCCAGAGGGCCTGTGTGCCCTTCTCCCAGGCAAGGTGCTCCTTCTAGTGAGCCCATTGTGTAAGTCCCAAATCTTACATTCCTATTTGGAGCCTAGGGGCAGGGAGGTCTGCAGGGCAGTTGTGGTCTGGTCCTGTCTATACTGAAGGAAGGACTCCGATGCTGGCACAGTAAACTTGCTGTGAGTCTAAGAGTCCACACGGTCTCCCTTCTCTATACCTTGTGCTTCTCATCTGGAAAATGGGATGGGACTAGTTCTAAATTAGGAGGTGATTTGGAGGAGGAGCAACGACAGTCTATACAAAGCAATGGAACAATCCCATGGGCAGAGTGACCACACAACAAATGATACCCTTACCTTAGATAGACTCCGTTTAAGGATGCCAGAACCGAATGCTGGCTGTGCTGCATCTGATCACTGGCTACCAACTTCAGCTAATACCAAGGTCACTTGGAGGAGCTGTTAAAAATAGAAACTTCCCAGGCTCATCAAGGTAACCCTAGTACTTGACTTCAGAGGATTCTGTTTTTTAACTATTTGTATGGCTCCACCCAGCAGTCCATGGAGAAGCTTGAGCAAGTTCTCTCAGTGTGTTCGGCCCCTCCTCTTGCTGCTTGCTGCCCTTGGCTCTACTGTTCTACCTCAGGTCAGATGAAGGAAGAATCTGGGCTACTCCAATGTTAATCTTTTAATTCATTGGCATTTCTGAAATCAGTGTGTTGCCTTGAGTCAAACGAAACAGCTTTTCTCTCTTCTGCTTATTCACTCTGTGCCCTTGTCCCTATGTGAACACACACTTTAAATATAAAATCAGGAATGGCTACACACCCATTTCTTCACTTTATTTTATAAGCGTGCTTCCATGTTCCAGTTTTAGTTGGAAAATTTCAATTGTTAATGCATAAAATCTTATGTGAATGCAAATATATATAAATAAATACATATATAGTTATATATATTAAATTAACTGTAGCTCTATTTTGGGATGTTGCTAACAAGTGTTTTCCCATTTATAAATAGTGTTGGGATATGTATTTTTAAGCATATAGATCTTCTATATTTAGGAATTTTACTTTGAATACATTCCCAGAATTGTCATTACTAAGCTAAAAGTATGAGCTTTTTATTGTTCCGGTGATCTGTTGCCAAGTTATTTCCTGAATAAATGTTGCCAAAATACACCCTGCCAAGACATAATTAATGAGTTTCATGGCCTCCTTGCCAGCACAGGGTATTAACATTTTATTTTATATTATTACTAATTTAATAGTTACTTGTGGCATTCATAGCTAATTTATTTGCATTTAAAGCATATATTATACATGCAGCCTTCTTGAATGCCATAGAAACCTCCTGCATGATGGTATTGCCATGAATTTGATGGATATAGATTTTTTTGTTTGGGATAACATTATTGGGTTTATGCCAGGAATTGCTTCAGGTAAAGAGAATTGAATGTCCATTGTGTTCTCTCCTTAGTCGCCCATTTTATGGTAAAGGTCCTGAGAAATGGCAAGGTGCCGAGATGACCACAGAAGGAAGGTGAATGAACTTCTCTGCACACCAGAGTTAGGCTGGGGGGGGGTCAGCCTTTCACCTGCCTTTTCCCAGCTCCCACCGGGGCCTTCTCATGGCATTTCTGCTTCAGCACCCCCCCCCAAACTGGGAGACTTACATATCATCCATGCCCCTCTTTTGTTAATTATTAAAATTCTAATGATTGCATTAGTTGTTACTGGTTACTTACTAAAGCAAACCTTATTGATCAGATATCACGTGTAAGCAGAATGCTGTAGTACAAGGGGAGGAAACTCTATGAGAAGCGGCCCTTGAGGACCTTGTCACTAGCAGGAGAAGACAGTGTCACATATAACTGTGTGAGTGTCACTTTCTCCTGATGTCTCAGAGACTTTTTGCCCACAAGGGCTTCTTTCTACTCTAGAGTACTTGGCTAATACATGTTGTTTTCCCTCCCCGGGTTATCTCAGGCCTGGGACTCCAAAGTCTACCAGTGCCCAAGCATCACCTTTGCAAAAGGACCTCCGAGAACCGTGATTAAAATAGCCCTGGGATCCCTTGCCATCATGCTGCCCCATGCTTCTTTTCCTCCATGCTTCTTCCACCATTCCACGTGACACTATTGTCCCTATCTTCTTGTTGTTTCTTCATGGGATGTAAGATGTGTGAGGCGCTGCGCTGTTTTGTTCATTGGTGTAGAAGGAATCTCATGATGTATTTAGAGTGACTTGAACAACTGAGGGAGTTAAGTGGATTTTGTTTTGAATTCTGTGTGAGGAAGAGGCTCCTGGGGAGACTGTGGACATTTTCTAGCTGTATTCTTGGGACATGTGGGGACAGGGAGTGGGAAAATAAAGAAGCAGAGTTAAAATGCAGTATCTACTTGGGGTACTTTCTGAGAGCCATTTACCAAGTTTTCTGTCACTCTGTTCCATCATTGCCCCTAAATCAGTCTCCTCTGGGTCTCCAGAAAACTCTACTCCTTGCAGTAGTAGAATCAGCAATAACATCTTATTATTAGGTCTTTAGGTCTCCATGGTGGGAAACCCTGAACCCCCTTGACAGTGACAGTGGCTCCACCCGTCACTTATGGACACTGCACTGACTTTTGGAAAGGCTTGATGAAGGGAGAAACAGAATCAGCCAGGAAGTCGGTGTTTTTCTGTCTGCACAATTAGCATCACTGTGGAACTGTAATCTCCCTAATTAGTTCATTTCATCAAGATTTGATTGAAGGCTTTTCTTATCTGTTTCCATGGTCTCCTTCTACCTAAGGGTCATGAGTAATAGAAAGGAAGATGTGTGTCTGATTTGGCTAGCTCCTAAGGAGGTCAGCCCATAAATAAAACATAGAGATTCTGGGAGAGGGGACAGAAGGACAGGCTCTGAGTGGGAGCCAGCTGATGGATGGAGACAGGAAAGCACTTTCTTAAGTGAAGGAAGAAACATTTACTTCTGTGGGCCTGGGACGCAGCGCTGGCATTCCCTGCTTGCACTGCTGAAGCAAGAAGCTGGAGCAGCAAGGGAACAGATGTGATCCCAGTCCCCAGTCACCTTCTGTCTTATCTAGTTCCTAACCAGATTTCTCTGGAAAGAAGGAAAAATGATGTATGCCTTAGTCAGTCTTTCCCTAACAGGTTCTAATGGATATCCACATTTTTATGTAACCAACAATTCTGGCACCACGCAGAGGGAACTGGTCCATGCCTACCTCTGTCTTTGGTTTGACTGGGTCTTAGCTTTTGGGTATTTCATGGAGTTCGAAGATGCTAACTTCTCTTTCCATCAGCAGATATTGCTAAGGACACATAGCTCTACACCCAGATGGCAGTTGGGCATTATCATTCCAGGAAAGCTGATTTTCACAGGCGGCACAGGAGAATTGCTGTTCAGTTATCATCCCCAGAACATGTGGTTCCTTCAGCTTTAAGTTCTTTGCATAAGAAAAGAAAAACAGAAAAAAAATACACATCAAAATAAACTCCTACTCCTTTGTGATAAGATAGTTTGTCAAGAAATGACCATTTGGTTCCCCCATGGCCGAAATATTGGAGGCAAATCTTTATCAGCACAGTGTTCTTTTCATACTGTGTGGAGGTGCTTTGGCTTTTAGGGAACGTGTGACAGAGTAAATCTCTGAGGACACCGGCCAGCTTCCGGCCTATCAAGACTATTGAAGGTGGCAAGTGCCTATCATCACTAGAGCAGAGAGATTTGACTCTTTCCGTAGGTGTCGTCTACTTACACGGTGGAATACAACTCACAACATGAATGACGAGGAGCCTAAACCGGGGCAGTGCTAGTAGAGACACAAAGAGGTCACTCTGTGTGGGCCTACTAGCAAAAGGAACGATGAGCAGCATTTTTCATTGGTGGTAGATGTTGGAATGGCAGGTGCCTGTAGATGAGGTGGTACCTGAGAGGGGATTCCAGGAGGCTTCTGGAAGGAAGAAATACATTTTGCTGAGTGATGTTGATTTGTGAGTGTCCCCCTCAAATTGCGTACTTGTGATAGGAGCACTTCGGCACAATGTCTTCAAAGGCTAACTAGAAGTTCCATTGTTTGGCCTCCCCATCTCTCTTTTGACCTTAGCGTGTCTCTTGGCCTCTTGGGTTCATAGTAGCCATGCCTCATTCTGAGAAGCAGAGAGAACAGAGAAGTCCAAGCACCTTCATCTGAGTTCATGTTTTTCCACAAGTGACAGGTAGTCACAGGCAGGCCTCGTCATATCTGTGAACTTCAGTTTCCTCCCCGGGGTCTGGAGAGTGGAGCTGTGCTCTCTTTCCTGGGGTCCTGGGTGTCTTTCATCTTCCTGGCTTCATCTGGGTCAGATGCATTGCACTATAGGACACAGAGCAAGGGATTGTGAGTAAGTAAGTGGTTTCAGGAGGCTCCGTAGAGAACAGAGAGCCTTGAGCCATGATTGAAAGTTTCTCTGATCTCTCGAGGAAACTGATTCTAAAATCATTCCAGGCCCAGAAGACCCTATTCAGAGTTATCAAACAAATGAGATAATTCATCTAAAGCCACCCCCAATCCAGGCAACATCCCACTCCTGTGACATGGAGGGGCATCTTAAAATCAAGAGGCTAACATCCTCCAAGTGTGTGACTTGTATGTGATATGAGTGGGGTGCATGTGTGTTTGTATATGTGTGCATGTGTGGATGTACTGGTACTCATAGAGGCCAGATGTTGCCATCTGGTGTCTTTCTCAATTACTTGACACCTTAGTTCTTGAGACAGGTCTCTCACTGAACCTGGAGCTCCCTGACTTGACTAAACTAGTTAGTCAGCAAGTGCCTGGAGACCCTCCTGTCCGTCTCCTCAGAGCTGGGGGTACAGGTGTAAGTTACTGCTCCTGTCTTCTTTTAAATGTGTATTCTGGGAACCCAAGCTCAAGTCTTCATGTTTGTGGGGCAAATACTTCATGAACTGAATCATCTCCCCAGCCTCAGCAACCCCAAAACTTTGGGGAAATGTGTGTTCAATAAAAAGCTAACGGGTGCCTCCCACATCATAAATCCATTTAAAACATACTTGAAGGAAGCATTTAAAAAATACCAATAAAGCAGGACTCTGAGGACAGCAAGAAATAAAACCTCTCAGTCCCAGAAACCCTAGGGGTTAATTCTCCCTTATGGCTGAGGAAATGCCAACAAGCCTTTGGCAGCCTCCCTCCTTCTTTATGTAACACTTTCAAAAGCTGAAGCTGGGATCGGCCAGTAATGCTTTTAATTTGTGTGTGGTTGGGAGGAGGCCAGGATTTAATCGAAATCATTATAATGGCTTTGCTTGGAGTCACTGCAGTAGAGCCGGGCAGCCAGGTAGCAGCGGCATAATTAAAAGAAATACCTAAGATCGTCATCATCACGTGAGTTAGTCCAGACACCAGGCTTGGGAGTGAAAAGGGTAGAATTTAACAATGTTTTCTTTGCTGAAATAAAATTTGTGCGTAGTTACTTTTCTATTACACTCCAATTTTCTCTCTTCCCATTCACCTAATAAAAACAGCCAGGACTCCCTATTTGCTTAATGGGGTGGGGGCAGAGCTCTGGGAACCCACTGTTTCTCAGGGAGCCCAGGTGTTCAGTGTTCCTACTCTTATTCCGTCCCTGACTCTGGGTGGTCTGCAGTGTCCCACCTTCCTGAATTACACATCTGCACACAGCTGGGCAGAGAACACTCTACTTGCCCCACCTTCCTGGGACAGCAGGACTGTAAGTCCTCCTGAGCCCCGTCCTTGAACCAGTTTGGAAAACCAAGCAGAGACCTTAGCGTTTCTGTGCCTGTCCTCATCTCTGTTCTCTTTCTAGGGGGAGCCATGAGCTCCAAGACTCCACACAACAGATGGTCAAGATTAGAAATCATGTCCCCAAAAGACTGAATAATTCACGTTAAAAAGAGCACATCTGTGAAGCAGAGACATGCACCTGACTTATTTATATGTTCTAAACACTTACATGTGTCATGGGACCAAACATACGTCCGGCTGGTTTATTCACTCAGTCAACAGGGTTCATTTCCAACTACAAACCACCCGTTTCTTCATTTCCTGCAGCACTGTGAAGTCCTGTGCTAAGGTCTCTAGTGAAGATGAGGGAGAAGGGTGAAGTTCCTCTGCTCAAGGCCAGTTAGTGAGACATGGCACTAAAGAGCCCGGACTCCTGTGTAGAAGAGTTTGATGCAGAAGATGAGGCCATTTTGCTGGGCCAATATGTCATCTTGCTTTTCTCTGGTGTCAAGGTGCGAACCTTAGCAGCTACCCAAAGTACACTGTGATTCAAGTTTACTTTATGCTTCAGCCTTTCACCTCCAGAACCCAGGGTCCCTGCTGATGGTGGTGTCAGAGAGGACTATGAACAGGTCTTAGAACAGTCAGTCCTACAGTGCCTTGCATTTAATGAATATTCTGTTGGGGGAAAAAAAACTTCTAAAACACATTTGACATCAGTTCTATTGAAATCTGTTTTATGGGCCATAAAATACAGTTCAGAGAAATCTGACCCACAGTTAGTTTGCCCACACTTAGATACCATGTGACACAGCTTAACTCTGCCTAAAGACAGAGACCACACAGAAGACCTCTGTGGTCAGGAGAAGACAGTAGTTTAGTCCGTGGGACAGGTAAGAACGGCATGAAGCGTGAGCAGATGGAAATTCACTAAGGAGAGGAGAGTTGAAGGTGGAGGTCCTAGGCTGTGGTTCTCAACCTTCCTAATGCTGTAACCCTTTAATACAGTTCTTCTTGTGGTGGTGACCCCAACAAAAAAATTATTTTTGTTGCTACTTCAGGACTATAATTTTGCTATTGTTATGAATCATACTGTAAATATCTGACATGCAGGGTATCTGGCAACCCACAGATTGAGAATGACTGTTAGAGGAAGGACTAGGTGACAGAATTAAAGGTGTCTGTTACCATTGGAGGAGAGGAACATTTTTATAAGATGGTGCAAATCATGAAATACCATTTTGTTTGTGTGACAAGGAAAGGTATACTAGAAGATATGTTTATCGTTGCTAACTTTTAGTTCTGTACTTGGGTGGGAGATATCAGGTCTATTGCTACATAACTGGTCAATCTACAAAATAGTATCTCACACCAACAGTTTATGACAGCTCTGCTATATTTGCATGCAGTGGGTACACTGTCTGGGACAACCCTGAAGGCCAGGTCTTTCACTGTTGTTTCTCATCATGGCTCTATTAGATAATAAGGTGGTCTAAAGATTCTAATAGAGTAGGGAATGCTGGAAGATCTATCTGAGGCTTGAGACCTAGAGTATGCATGGTCACACCTATCGTGTTCTGTAGATCAAATTGAACTATGAGTAAGTTCAACTTCTTGATGGGAAAAACTGCAAAGACCTATGTATGGGGCTAAGAATAGGGCATTGTGTTCTTAGAGGATTTCTGGTCATCTATCAAAAAGGGGAGGTCAAGAGGAAGAGATATGGCTAAGTAATAAAATTGGGGAGGTGAAACAGAGAACTCAGCTTCTCAATCTTATATATAAATATATAAGATTTATATAAATAAATATATCACATATTGCTATATGATATACTATATTAATATATGCTGATATTAACTATAGTTAATATAAATTTTATATATATAGGATTTATAATGACAACCTACTTTCAAAGACTTGAGTCTGAACTCTAGAATGAGACTATGAGCTGTAGGAGGTCATGGATCATGGCCTAGACCTGATCAGATCTGCTTTTATATATAGGTGCTCAGGAGTGCCGAGGCCTCAAACCTTCATCCCTACTTCCTGCCTGTTTCACTAATTTTAAGGGACTACCTAAAAATTAACTCGTTTTTAGACCTCTATAGAAAAGACGTGGGCTCCAGTCTCTCTTTTGGTATCCGTCTGTCTCAACTTCACAGCCAGTCATTCCTGGGTTGGGTGGTCCTGCTGTGAGGAGACAGGCCTCTCAGGGCTGTGGCTGAATAGATGACTCTGGCAATAAAGATCAAGTTTGGTTTTCAGAAACACCTTTTAGTTACTGAGATCCTTGAACTTGGGCTGGGTGGTGATGGCACACACCTTTAACCCCAGTACTCGGGAGGCAGAGGCAGGTGGATCTCTGTAAATTTAAGGCTAGCCTGGTCTACAAGGCAAGTTCCAGGACAGCCAGTGATACATCAAAAAGCCTTGTTTCATAAAAAGATCCCCAAACTTTACACATAAATCTTTTTCTCTCTCCTCTCAAGAGAGGGTTTCTCTGTTTAACAGTACTGGCTGTCTTGGAACTTGTTCTTTAGACTAGGCTGGCCTCAAACTCAGAGATCTGTCTGCCTCTGCTCCCCAAGTACTGGGATGAAAGGCCTGTCTGTGCTTCCACTGTCTGGCAATATTTGTTATTTGGTTGACTGGTGGTGCTTTTTCTAAGACATGGTCTCACTATGTAGCTTTAGCTGTCCTGGAACTCATAAAGAACCAGGAATAAAGGTGTGAGCCACCACCACATCAGCTAACTCCCTCTTTTATAATTTTTAAAAAATTATTGTATTTTATGCGTATGGGTGCTTTGCTTATATGTATGCCTGTGTTCTGTGTGCATGCCTGGTCCCTACAGAGGTCAGAAGAGGTCATTGGATTTGGGTCAAAGATACTTGTGAGCTATCACATGAGTGCTGGAAATCAAACCTTGATTCTCTAGAAGAGCAGAGAGTGTTTCCAACCTACTTGGCATCCCTCCAGCCCTGGACATTAACTCTTAACTAACATTAAAGATTAGAATATGTACGAAAAACATATGCCCAAATCTCAGCAGAGAAGTCGTCCCTTAGGCTAGGTAAAGCACCAGAGCAGGGGCTTTCTATCTGTTGCTGGCTGATTCCATCTGTAGCAGAGCTTGAGAAATGTTTTTCTCATGCATTGCATGCCTGTCTCCTATGCTAACCTATATCCATTACACATTTTAATTACATTAACGTTTTTAATATGCATTAATGTTAAGTATCACAAAGGTCAACATTACATATTAGCATTACTAATACCTAGTGGGCTGTTGTATACACACACATATGTCACACTAGGATATATATGCTAACGCTAATTTAAAACTAATTTTGTTTCTCTTTTTTTGTCTTTGAGTGAATGTTCCTGTGTATGTTTATGTATGTGCACGTGCCTGTATTGTGGAGGCCAGAAGATAAACTTGTGTGTCATTGTTCAGGAGATGTCCACCTTATTTTGTGAGACAAACTCTCTTATTGGCATAGAGATGACTGAATAGGCCAGGCTGGTTATCCAGCCAGCAAATCCCAAGGATTTTCTTATCTCAGTCTCCCAATCCTTGGATTGCATGAACAAACCATTATGATTGGCATATATAGTATCAATCAATCTATCTATCATTATTATCTATCATCTATCTGTCTGTCTATCTCTGTATCATCGATCATGATGATCATCTATTTGTATCTATCTATCTGTCTGCCTATCATTATCATTAGATATCTATATCTACCTATCTAACATCTATCTATTTATCATCTATCTTCTATCTATCATCACCTTCTATTTATCATCTATCAACTATCTATCATCAATCTATATCTATCTATCTATCTATGATCTAAATCTATCTGTAATTTATCTATCTATCATCTACCTATGATGTAGCTTATTTCATCACTTATTTTGATTTGTGTATGTGCCTATGTGTAGGGGTGCATGCAGGTCATGGGAGATAAGAAAACAATTACCAGAAGGAGTCAGCTCTTTCCTTCTACTATGTAGGTCCCTTGAACTGAACATGTCCTCAAGCTTGGCAACAAATGCCTTTATCCTTTGAGCCATCTTGTCACCCAAACTCAGCTGTTCTGGTGTGGAATTGGGGAATCAGACTCAGGTCAGGTGAAAACAAGGCACATACTTTACTGGCAGAGCCATCTCTCCAGACTCAAGACTAGATTCTTACCAGACTTGTTTTCTTTACAAGTCAGATTCTGTGTGACTGGCCTAGAGTATGAAAGGTACCCTGGGTAATGCATGCCTAAATGTTCCTGATTTTCTCAGCTCTGTTAGAAGACTTTCAGCCTTCCCTCTGTAGCAGATGGTGTCCCAGGCCAGCCATGCTTTCTGAGTCTCACCATGCATAGTGCCCTTGTGCTCCAGACAGCCACCTGCCAGAACTTGCTCATCTTTTCCTGAGAGCTGCTCCAGTAGCTAGCTGCACTCTACCAGTGCATCTTGCGTGCAGACTGCAGGCCTGAAGGAATAGCATCATTCCTACGGAACACAGCTTTCAACTGATCTTGAAATGTGCAGCCCCTTGTCACTGGGTAAGGACCCCTGGCCTCCCCCAGCCCTCGGTGATTCCAGGCTTTTCTCCACAGTGGAGAGCAAGCACATTTATTACCCTTTCCTGACTGCTTTCCTTCCTCTGTCTCAATGATCGCCTTCTCTTCTAGTGTTTCCTAGTTCTCTGCTTGGGAGAATACCCTCAGAAGACAACTTAAAAATCAGATGAAACTGTCTGAGTTTTGGTTTCCTTCATGGCTCACTGTTGTTACTTATTGCTTGAATTTGGTTTTGTCTTCAAGGTAGAAGTGAGCAATTGATGCGGTCTAGGCTAGCCTTTGTGAGCTTGCCAGGAGATGGTCCATGAATCCAGTAACCTGTAGGGAGCCGCGTGGAGCCGCA
>LOEQ01004448.1:121634-136810 GCA_001685075.1 Bramus lutescens
TAAGCTAGCCGTGCGGGAGCTGGGCTGGACGAAAAGCAGGGCCCGCCCCCTCTTCACTACACTTGCAAGTGTTCATTGCAAAGAGTCATTGGTCTGGTTTGGGGCCCCTGCTCTCCACTATGTGTTTGCTGATGGGCCTCCACTAGGACTCCTCCTGGACATCCTGCTGCCAACCTGTGTTGTGGAGATTCTGCAGCTTTGGGTCTGCAAGTCAGGTCCCTTCAAATGCTTTAACAAATTATAGATGTGGTGGATGTTGGGGCAGGCCAAGTCATAACCCTGGGTCAGGGCAGCTATAGGATTGGTCCGGAAGATGGGAAATCAGGACAAATCTCCCATGGTCGCAATTTCAGGGATGGCTCACCCACACCTGTACTAACAGTGTTGGCTGTATTGTGCTGCCCAGGTGAGGTGCAGGACCTGCTCTCCCGAGTGTTGCAGCTGGTGGGAGTCAGAGATGGCTCTCCCATTCTTGTGACCACAGGACCAGCTCTCCCACCTGCCTCAGGCATTGGCAGACAATGAGGGGGATTTTTAATGAAGAATTAATCTAGACCAGTGTGGCCTATGCATCTATGGCACAGATTGTCTTAACTGTCAATTGAAAAAGAAAGACCCATGACATTGTGGGAAGCATCATTCCCTAGGTTTGGGTCCCAGAATTGTATAAGAGTAAACAAAGCTAGCTATGACAAACAAACTAACAAGCAAGCAAGAAAGTATTGTACTTACTCTCTCTTTGACCTTGACTATGAGTGTAATATGATTAACTATATGAGTTCCTTCCTTGACAGCTACAAAATGATGAATTATAAATTAGAATTTCTTTTATGTTGCTTTTTGTTAGGATATTATACTACAATAACAAAAATGAAACCTGGGCACCACCTAATGTGTTATATGTGACAGGCACCTTGGCCTTTTGTTCCCGGGTATGTGACACTCATGTAGAGAAATTCCAAAGGATAGATATGCCCCCTCTATGCTGCTCCCACCACATCCAGGAGTCCCATCCATTTGTGGAGGCCTGAAAGCACAGGTGGAAAGGGCTCTAGTTTCTGTGACACAGGATGTAGAACTCAGACAACTCTCTCTTCTCTCTGGGCCCCTGTTCATTCCCCTAGAAAAGGAGGGTGAAAAACTTTCAAGAGAACTTTGCACTTTCGTGGGGTTTCTCTCATCCTCTGAAACTCACTTTGGAGATCTTTTTGGGGAGGGTCAGAGTGGGGGTGCAGGAAAAGCCTTGTGGTTAGTTGAGTGTGGAGTGGATATGGTTTGGAGAGAGACCATCTTCTTTGGGTGATGCCATTGCTAACCCACTTGGCAAAGGTAATGCAGAATGTACATGTAGCAGGACTTTCTTATTGGACTTTCTTTGGGATTGCTAGCCTCCAAATAAAGAAATGGAGACATTATTAATTATGAAACCTTGGCACTAGCTTAGGCTTCTTTCCACCTAGCTCTTATAACTTAAATTAACTGTATTCTATTAATCTACATTTTATCACATGCCTTTTTTTTAACCTCTCCTCCATTCCGCATGTCCGACTTCCTCAGTATCTTACTGGCATCTTCTTCACATCTCTGAAATTGTCTCTAGTTCCTCTCTCTCCCTGGAAGTCCTGCCTATTCTCTCCTGCCTAGCTATTGGCCACTCAGCTCTTTAATAAACCAATCACAACAACACATCTCCACACAGTGTAAACAAATATTTTACAACATGGTCTCCAGGAGTCCCTTCAAACTTAGAAGCCCTTTATAAGGAGTTGTGTCTGCTCAACTAGGAAGGCTCAGAGTGGCAGTGATCTGGAATAAATATTTTTAGAAGCCACTGTCCAGGTTGCTGAGGGAAGAAAAGAGATGTTTGCTTATATACACCCAGGACTCAAGGAGCTATGTTCATATACGAACCAGGGTTCAGGGGTGTGTGCCTGTGACGTTAAAGAGTGCTGCTTGTGTGGGAGAGAGAGG
The DNA here is from genome assembly GCA_001685075.1 of Bramus lutescens. NCBI lineage: Eukaryota > Metazoa > Chordata > Mammalia > Rodentia > Cricetidae > Bramus > Bramus lutescens. Next base: position 123,606 of record LOEQ01004448.1, read on the forward strand.
TATGTTCTCTTGACTCCAAACTGAACACACCTCACAGACTTAGAAAATCTCAAGGGATCCTGTTCCTCAGATTAGAACATCCACTGTGTCAGATGTGGGGCAGTCACTGAATAAGAGGACCAAGAGAAGTGATTTCTAGATCAAGTTATCTTGGGCAAGTCACTTTAGGGCATTATTTTCTGCCTATCCTTGATCTTCCATGTGAAAATTGGGAATGATAATAATGCCTAACTCATGGGGTTACTAAGGTTATTTTCTGTGTATGAAGCACGTAGGAGAATGTCACAAATTAACATTTCTGAAATAAACTGTAGGCATCCCCAGAAGAGCAACAAGTGTTTGAATTATAACTGTTTTAGAGTGCTAGGCAGCATTGCCCATGGTAGACGGGGTGAGGGTTCTAGTGAACTGTTTTGGCTGAGAAACGAGTGAAATCCATGACTTACCTTAATGAGTCTTTGACAGACTCCACCCATGACTAGATGGACCATAAGTTATACTTCTGAGTATAGACTGCTGCTTCATGCTTCTGACAAGACCACCCCAGTGTATTCTCATGTGCTTTTTACCTCCTGGATCATGCAGAGCTTCTAGACTCCAGCTACCTAGAGCAGGGCAAGGTTATCTTAACACCAGGATGAGCTCTACATCCATCCAGACTTTTCTGTCATATTAAATATGCACTGACCACATTCATGGTGCTGTGAGGGCAGTATGCAAGTTCTTTTACAAACATCTCCAAGGTGAAAAACCAGAATTAAAGGTCCTATTAGCAGAAATAAGGGTGTGCCTACTTATTGACTTCGATTCTGGTTGACAGAAGAAAGACTAGAGTCTGTCTCTTATTGACCAATGCTACATCCTCCAGGGTCGAAGGAATAGCTTTATTCTTTTTCATCTATAATCTTCCAGAAAAGAACGGAGTAATTTCTCTATTCTCTTTTATAAAGGGAAACTATTCTCCCTCTCCTTAAGGAAGCATCCATTACCTGTGGTGGAAAGAGAATGCAAATACACTTCAGACTGGTCTGTTTAAGATTTTGACTTTGTCACTTGCTAACTGTGTGGAATTAAGACTGATGTCTTGGTCATAGACAGAAATGGCAATAGTTTATGCCACATTACTGGAGTAATTTGAAGAGCTTTGTCCACTGAATTTTATTCAGGCATGAGCTTAAGACATTGTTTTACAAGCTGATGATTATGCTGGATGTTCATGGAGCTTAAATCCTGGCATCTGGGAACTCACTTAAATACTCATTCATAGAAATAGCTAGGTCAGAAGTTGTCCCCTCTTCTTTCTTGAAATGTTAAAATTCAATAGGAAAGTGACCTATTCAAAGATGAACTCTATTTTATAAAGATGTTTTCAGTGGGCCTTGGGTAAAAAATATTTCATAAATCAGGGAGGCCATTAAATCAGGGAGTAGAGGAAGAAATAGGCTTGTTATAGCAATACCATTTTGGTGCAGGAAGGTGATATATTCAACATTTTTTACTATATTTGGCTGCAAACTCAAGACAGTTGTTGTCTTGATCTATGGCAGAGATTCAGTGGCAGGGAACCATTTGAACTCACCCTCCTCAGGGCTCCTTGCTGCACCAGGAAGCCATAAATGATGATGATTGGGTGACTATTTTGAAAATGAGAAAGGAAAGCCCTTTCAACTGGAAGCTGCTAATAGATTCATAGAGCTTTTGATTATGCTGATTGGGCCTCTGGGAAGACCATAGTTGGAACATGGATCATGACTGGCTGAGGGCAAGGCTGTGACTAAAATATCTGCAGACAGGGGGTTTCCTAAGGTTGCCAGGTGTTCTCCCTGGGACATAGACTCAGGAAGAGATTTTGCAACCAGAATACATGTTAGGAATGTCAGTGGGACCCACATCTGTGGGCAGGAGAGGAAGAGAGGAAGCAGGAAAGGACAGAGAGACAACCTCCCTTGACCTCTTGGGAAAATCTAGAGCTGGGATCATCTTTAGACTTGCTTCCACTAGGTTGACATGACTCAGTTTCCATACTATGTCATAAATAAATCATTCCATCCACAGTGCCTCAATGGAAGGGTATGATGGGTCAACAGGGCAATTGTTGAAGAGGCTCATAGGTAGGGATGCCAGTCTATGGCATTGTCAGTTGCTACAGAAACAAAGCATTCATTAAAATGCTGTTTAGTTGAATTGCAGTATCCCTAGAAATCTTTCTGAAGACTGCTGATTGGGTGGAGTTTTGACCAGTGTTTATCTGGAAGATTTTTCAAATAAGACATGATTACCGATTGATTATACCACATTAGAGATTTGATGAGACTAACAGTCCCATTCAACTAACCAGGACGACTATACAATCTCCTCCCTTCCTGAAAACACAAGAGATTTTTAGACCAAGGTGTCATTGTGTTGAGCACGGCTCTGGTCTCAGTACCCTTGAGTACTGATTTCTTTTCCTCTACCAAACTTGGCTTAGACACTTTGCAGCTGCTTGACTTGGGCACAATTTGACTTCTTTTGCCCTCCACCTCTCTCTCTCTCTCTCTCTCTCTCTCTCTCTCTCTCTCTCTGTAAAATGGAAATTATAAGAGCATTTGCCTCATGTGTTATTCCAAAACTCTTTGCTAGTGCAAACTTCCCATAATTAGCAGTCAACAGAGGTGCAAGAGGATGCTCAATCATTTCCTTCCCCTTGTTGTAATGTTAGTATGATGACAATAGAAGTCTCAGTTTGGACCTATGAATAACTCTTTCAGGGTCACAAATATATTCCCAAAGAGTTTCTGTAATTCACCCATTGAACCTCCAAGTTATCTTAGTGGTTATGTTCTACTTTACTGTAACTGAGAAGCATCCTGGAATGTCAGCCAGGCCTATGTCGGGTCACAGTTTATTCCCTTAATGTGATTTCTTTCCTCTACTAAATGATATGTGGTTATCCATTTCTTATATCACTCATTAATTTCATTTTTGGTTTTCACTGTAGTGAAGGGCCTTTGCTAGCCAATCACCTGATAAGAATAAGAGACGCAACAGAACATAGGAGACACGATCCCTTCATCATAGAACTTAAAGCTTAATGGAAAATATGACAAAGAAATTCAAAGCTAAATATTGTGGAAAATAAGTGACAATCAAAGCAGAATTTGAAGACTGATAGAGTGGCCCGATTTAGACCAGGGAAGGATATAGGGGACAACTCCTTAGATTACCCTTAGGACACTGAGTCATTGATATAAATTAACTTTTTGGTGCTCTTAGATGAGTTTTGTGCACATAGCTCATTTCACCATTAAAGCAATCCACTAAAATATGGTTCACAGAGGGAGAGCTTTATTCTCCAGAAGTATAAATATCTTCCTCCTGATGTCAGCCAGGTAATTTGGAACTAAAGATTATGTTCTTGACCACAGCTCTTTGTCAACTAGTTAAAGGGCAAGAGAAGAACATTATAGGCCAAGAAAGCAGCTCATAGTCTAGTAGGTAAAACCAGGTCTATTAATTTTGTTATATGAATTTTGTCATATCACTTTGAGAGACTGTGACAATTCAGGCATTATGTCTGACATGAAGGATGCAGAAGGAAAGAAGTGACTAAATGCCAAATAGCCGAGATGCTAAGTCTAGTTCTACCTTCCTTTCCTAGACAAGCCTCAGGGCCAGACATTCAGTCCCTCCAAGGCATTGTGCCTCAGAGACCATGTACAGAGACCCATGCTGAGAGTTTCTTGAAGGCCTCATCTAGTTATAGCTGGAGTCTTCCCAGAGTAGGAAGCAGGTATATGTACCAAGAAGACTTTAGATGATTGATTCCATCTCAGCCAATCTTTGACAAAGGAAAAAAAAAAACAAGAAATCACATGAGGAAGCCCCCAGTAGGAGCCACCTAGCTGACACTTGAGCTCCTCCTATGTCATACAAGTTGGTGATATGAGTTTATTGCTACTTAAAGCCATTGAATTTTGGTGGAAGCAACTGTAACCAGAAGAATACAAGCTACACACACACACACAATGCTCTCTTCAAGGTTCCATTTGAAATCTGTGGTTATATTATGAAGTTTAATTACCAAACATGAGTGATATAGTAGTGAAATGAGTTGGAGAATTTTATGGAGAATAGATTTCCTGAGTACAGAGTATTGCTTACATATATTATGCATGTATAAAGAAACACACATAGATAAAACACATGTAACATACATGCATGCACACACACACAAACACAAGTGTAAATGTACAGAGGTATTATTCCATCATATAAGAAAGAAAAACAGGAAACTTATTAATACTAGGGAATTTACTATTTAACAACTTAGTCAAAATTTAATTTAAAAAAAGTAACTAATGAAACAAAGCTTATTCTGGCTTAACCATCCATGCCAAAATAATTAATCTATATCAACTAAATAACTTTATTTTAAAACAAGATGACTTTCTAGACTATATAATATCATTTAACTCACAAAATAAAAAGTATTCCAAAATGTTGTTCCATCAGAATATAGATGCAAAGGAGAAGAAGCGAAATTAAAATGACAGAACACTTTGGAGACATATTAACAGTAAGTGTGGCAGAAAGAGAATTGCTGCCCATGCTATAAAAGCAATTCATGCAAACGGAAAAGGGAAAGCATCCATAATTCCACAAATTAAATGTAGATATAATTTCGAAGGCATAGAGAGAACATAGAACTCAAAATGTAGAAAACAAAAATTGCTAATAAATGTTGACAGTATTTAATCTCAGAGGTAATGAAATAAAAAATTTGAATAGAAAAGCAATGTAATATAGTTCATCAACTAAACTAGCCAAGTTAATCAAAGCAACAGTATTCTGGGGAGTTTGTGATGATATACGTGCTTTCATTCATGGTGAGTGGATGGAGTTAGAAATCAACATAAATTTAGGGAAGGGAACCTGATAAAATACATTATGGACCCCCCAAAATACGTTTTCTGTGGCCAAAGCATTGCTTTCCTGCGAGATGTTTATAAGGATGCTAAATTCGTTTCCTAGGTAGTTCCATAACAAACTCCCACAAAATGGTGATGCGGGCAACTTGAACAATCAGCATCAGTTGACCAGTAATTCTGGAGAATAGTAAAGGAGTCCATCCAGAGGATGCCAAGATGCAGGTGGGCTTTTTCACCTGCGGTCAGTGAGAGGTGGCCCCTCCCATGCTGCTCCTCTAGTCTGGTGGTCTTCCAGCAACCTGAGCAACTCTTACAAGTAGTGTTCATTTCATCTTCGACTTCATATGGCAACCTATAGCAGTCAGAATTCAGAACTGAAAAAGATCACATTTAGAATAAAGGGATGAATAATAATGCTACTTATTGATCATTATCAAAAATGATATAAATATGAAACAGAGTGACAGTTAAATTAATTATATCCCTTGAAGTATCATAAAGTGATATATGTTGTGTTATGAGCACAATGTTATGAAAATTGTTTAAAATGATATTTGTTAGGGATATTAATCAAAGGTAGAGTATTAGTCTACACGTGAGAGGTTCTGAGTTTATCCCTAGAATCACAAAATAATAATGATATGGGCAGAGTTTATTCTGCAGTTTAACATGTAGAGGTTCATAAAAGTTTTGTGCATGCGAAAATATAGTATGGATGAAGAAATAGATTAAATCACCTACATTGATCATGAACATTAAAAAGGTCTTGAAGATTATTAATGTTTATTTTATTTTTTATTTTCCAAGTTACCACGTGGGATCTGTATTTCTTTAATTAAAAATTGGTTCCAAAATTGTCCAATGTGGGCTGAAAACTAAAAATGATGTGATCAGGAGTTCCAGAAGCAGAGAAGGTTGCTGAATAATAGCCTGTCCTAGAATTAGGAGTGGTCCTATGTTGTGGAACATTACTTTAACTGTGTAAATATGTGTTATATTTGTTTACGATGTGAAACGGTGCTTTAACTAGGTAAAGGTGTGTTGCATTTGTTTAACTATGAGATGTGTTGCTATTTCATCTGGCCTACCTAAGGCACCTGATTTGTCTAATAAACAGCTGAATGGCCAAAAACTAGAAAGTAGATGCATAGGTGGGGCTGGCAGGCAGAAAGAGTAAGTAGGAGGAGGGATCTAGGCTCAAGAGAGAACAAGAGAGAGAAGGAGACACCCTGGGCTAGCCAGGCACCTACTAGGCAGCCAGATACAGAGGAATCAAGAAAGTAGGGCAAACAGAAGGAAAGAAAGGTAAAAAGCCCTGAGGCAAGCAGAGACAAAGAGAAACAGGTTAAATTAGAAGAGCTAGAGAGACAAGCAGAAGATAAAGCCAAACATTCAAAACTAATTGTAATTCTTGGTGTCATGATTTGGGGGCTGGCAGCCTACTATAATCCTGGTTGCTGCAGACTGGATAAAGTGAGGTGAGGATGGTCACACCCATGTCTCAAGGGTCATGAGACCTCCTTCAGCCGACTCCTGGGTTATACAAGAGCACAGCAGTGTCTCCCCTGGGTAGAATTTCTGTCCCTCCCAGGCTCCTTTCCTCTCAGACAGCAGTTAACTGGACCAGCTGTCCCCTGAGGCCTCTTGTAGGGAGAGGAAGGAAAGCTTCAGCCTCCATATTTTAAAGGATCTTTTTTCATTGAGGAAAGATTGTGCAATGCAAATAAACAATGGGTTTCATTTCCAGGCTCCCGAAGAAAGGAGTGGTTCCTTGATTGATGCAGGAAGGAAGTTTGAGCTAGACAGTACAGAAACTAGCACTGTGTGACCACACCAAAAGGCTTAGGGCAGAGAAGCCCACACTGCCTTTGGGTTATTGAGCTAAGACTTTTAAAACCTGTGGGATTTAATATTTTAGGACATTAGCAATGCAATCCCAAGTGACCTAGGGAACAGTGAACTATCTGAGCTCCTCAGCCACTGGACTTGACTTTTTAATAAAGAGAAAGAAAATAATAATTTATTGACCACATGCTGTGTGCTAGGCTCTATGATAGGTATGTCACAAACACCATCTCATTTAAAAGCATTTAACAATACCCCTTCAGGTCATGTACAATTGTCTCCCCGGGGCTCAGTGAGGATAGCTTGACAGCCACATGTGATATTTTCCTTTGTTTAAAAAAAATGCCAAGCTGTCCATTGCAAATTACTGATTGAGAAGAGAAACAGGCTACTTTCTACTGTGTTGGACATCATGGACATAGACTTTATTTTAGAGTTATTTGTTTTTATTTTATGTGTGTGCATGTTTTTGCCTTATGTATATGCATCGCTTGTTTGCTTGGTATCCCTGGCAGACAGAAGAGTGTGTTAGGTACACTGGAAGTGAAGTTCTGAGCCACCTAGTGTAGGTGCTGGGAATGTCTTTTGCAAGAGTAGCAAATACTCTTAACCTTTCTAGCCCCAAATATCTCTAACATTGTAGAATGTCCTAATGAGTGGTAAGACAGTGTGCTGGGTAGTTTGGTCAACTTGTCACAAGTTAAAGTCATCTGAGAGGAGGGATCCTCAGTTGAGGAAATGCCTCCATAAAATCTGACTGTAGGACATTTTCAATCAGGGATTGGTGGGGAAGGGCCCAGCCCATCATGGCTAGTACCATGGCTGGGGTGGTAGCCCTGAGTTCTATAAGAAAGCAGGCTGACTGTTTCCTTTCTAATTTGCATCCCCTTGATCTTCTTTTGGTGTCTTATTGCTCTAGCTAAGACTGTGAACACCATATTGAATAGATATGAAGAGAGTGGACAGCCTTGTCTTGTTCCTAATTTCAGTGGAATCGCTTTGAGTTTCTCTCCATCTGGTTTGATGTTGGCTGTCAGCTTGCTGTATATTGCCTTTATTATGTTTAGGAAGATCCTTGTATCCATGATCTCTTCAAGACCTTTATCATGAAGCGGTTTTGGATTTTTATCAAAGGCTTTTTCAGAATCTAATGAGATGATCATGTATTTTTTTCTTTCAGTTTGTTTATATGGTGGATTACATTGATGGATATTTGTATGTTGAACTGTCTCTGCATCGCTGGAATGAAGCCTATGTGATCATGGTGGATGATGTTTCTCATGTGTTCTTGGATTTGGTTTTCCAGTATTTTATTAAGTCTTTTTACATCAATGTTCATGAGGGAGAATGGTTTGTAATTCTCTTTCTCAATTGTGTCTTTGTGTGGTCTGAGTATTAGAGTAACTGTAGTCTCATAAAAAGAGTTTGGCAGTGTTCCTTTTGTTTCTATTGTGTGGAACAACTTGAGGAGAATTGATACTAGCTCTTCTTTGAAATTCTGGTAGAATTCTGCACTGAAACCATCTGATCCTGGGCTATTTTTTTTTTTGGTTGGAGGTTTTTGATGACTGTTTATATTTCCTTATGGGTTATAGATCTATTTAATTTGTTGTCTGGTCTTGATTTAATTTTGTTATCCAGAAAATTGTCCATTTCCTTTAAGTTTTCCAATTTTGTGGAGTACAGGTTTTTGAAGTATGACCTGATGATTCTTTGAATTTCCTAAGCATTTGTTGTTATGTCCCCCTTTTCATTTCTGAATTTGTTAATTTAGATATTCTCTCTGTCTTTTGGTTAGTTTGGATAAAGGTTTGTCAATATGTTGACTTTCTTGAAGAACCAACTTTTTGTCACATGGATTCTTTGTATTGTTTTTTTTTGTTTCTATTCTGCTGATTTTAGTCCTTAGTTTATTTTTTGTCATCTACTCCTTTTGGGTGAGTTTGCTTCTTTTAGTTCTAGATCTTTCAGGTGTTCTGTTAATTCACTAGTGTGGGACTTTTTTCCAGCTTCTTTATGTAGGCATTTAATGCTATAAACTTTCCTCTTAGCATTGCTTTCATTGTGTCCCATAAGTTTGGGTATGTTGTGTAGTCATCAACCAAAGAATGGATTAAAAAAAGTGTACATTTACATAATGGAGTACTACTCAGCGGTAAAAAACAATGACATCTTTAAATTTGCCGACAAATGGGCAGAACTAGAAAAACCATCCTGGGTGAGGAAACCCAGACCCAGAAAGACAAATATAGTATGTACTCACTCATAAGTGGATACCAGACATAAAACAAATAACCAGCCTACGGTACACAACCCCAGAGAAGCTAGAACCCTCTTCTAGAAACAGATGGAAGCAGATGCAGAGCTCCACAATTAACCACTAAGCTGAGCTCCAGTTGAAGAGAGGAATGAGTGAAAATATGAACAAAGGGGTCAAGCCCACGATGGGGAAACCCACAGAACCAGCAGATCTGAACTAGTGGGAGATCACTGACTCCAGACTGACAACTGGGGAACCTGCATAGGATCGAACTAGGCCCCCTGAATACAGGTGACAATTGTGTGACTTGGGCAGTATACAGGGCCACTGGTAGTGGTATCAAGATATAACTCTAATGCATGAACTGACTTTAGGAAGCCCATTCTCCATGGAGAGATACCTTGCTCAGCCTAGGACCTGGGGTGGAGGGGGAGGGCCTTGGTCCTGCCTCAATGAGGTGATAGGACAGACTTAGCTGACTTCCTAGGGGAGGCCTTAACCTTTCTGAGGAGCGGATGGAGATAGGGTGGAGAAAGGGGGGGCAAGAAGAGAGGCAGGAGGGAAACTGGGATTGATCTGTAAAAAAATTAACTAATTAATTAATTAACAAAAAGAAAGCAGGCTGAACAAACCATGAGTAGCAAGCCAGGAAGAGCCATTAGCTCTGCTCCAGGTTCCTATCCTGACATTTGGGTCCCTGTCCTGACTTATGTAAGTGTAAGGCTAATACACGTTTCCTCCCAAACTCGCTTTTTGATCATGGTGTTTTATCACAGCGACAGTAACCCTAACTAAGACAGAAAGCTTGGAACAATCCTAGGCAAAAGAAAAGGTCAGGTGTAAGAATAAGAAACTTGATGATGGCGCAGAGCTCTAAGGACCAGGCAGAGCTCTACGAGATAGGATCTCTGAGGAGTTTGAAGCTGGGAGCAGAAATCAGGGCCCTTCTCCAAGACTCAAATGACAAGTTGAAACTGTTACGTAGAGAAAGCAACCCCATCAGCAGAGCTGCACTTAAGACCATGTGTTCACTTCAAAGGGAGCCATAGAAGACACGGTATACGAATGTCTGCAGCTGGGTGTTGAATCAGAGTGGGTGAATCTGGTAAACCAAGCACAGTTGCATTTTGTACTTATATGCAGAATATGTGGCTGTGGGGGGTATCACAGACACACACACACACACACAGAGAGAGAGAGAGAGAGAGAGAGAGAGAGAGAGAGAGAGAACGAACAATGAACAGTTTGGTTTCTTGCAGACCCTGAGCTCCAGTTTGAGCTCTTCCACGTGTACTTCAGGTTGGAGGTGGAATATCATTGGTATTTCAATAGGGAACCAGAGCTCTTCCCGGCCTCATCTGTGAGGGTCCTCTCTTAAATGGCTATTCACTTTGAGTTTTCCCCTCATGAGATTAAGAGATGAATGGGCAAGCACTGTGAAACAGCTTCCTCTTCTATGTATGTTGTAAATATTCATCTAGCTGGATCGTAGTCACATGCACTAGTCTGAGCTGAACAGAAGAGGCCCCGTGACTTACATCCCAGCAACATCTGCATTTTCCTGGCAACAGTGGCAGCAGAAATGTTTCCGTCAGCTGGCGCTTCAGAGTCAGCTTCTGAGAGAAGCAGTGTATGGCGACTGATGGCAGCGCACCCATGTGTATTTTACACAGAGTGTTTATTCAGATATCCTTTGCACTCACGTGGGAAGTTTGCAGTATGCTTGACATGGGCTGTGAGAGTTCTTATGGGAAAGGGTCTTTCTGAATTCTGTTTAAGCCACAATTTCTCCAACTGGTTTTGAGTTTCCTGCATAAATCCAGTAGGTGCTCTATAGAACATTCTTTGATAAACCCTAGAATGAAGTCTGATACAAAGTGGGGAAGAAGTGTATGGATGTGTGTATGTGTGCACATGTACATGTATGCATATTTATATTGTGCGTATTCATGCATCTATGCACAGCAATGCACAAGTGCATATGTGTGCAAATGCATGTATGTACATGTATATGTGTGTGCATATATGCATATGTGCATATGTGTCTATATGTGTGTGCATGTGTACTATGCTGATTGTGTCATGGAACCTGAAACAGTAATTTTTTATAGAGGGAGGTTGTGGTTTTATTAGCCTGTCCTGAAAGAATGGGTAGAGCCCTCATAACTTTGTAATCACTCCTTTAAGTCATTCCCTGTTTTATTTGTTGAGTATGAATCATATACATTTCATTTATTAGTTCTGTTTCAAACATTACCAACTTTTTTATCACTTCTGGCAAAATCAACTTCTTTTTCATGTAATCTTTAGAAATATTTTGTTTAACAGTTTGATTTTTAAATTATATTATTTGATTGAAGCAGCATTACTTGACATTGCGTTGGTTTGTTATACTCAGTGTGGAATATAATGTGGTTGTGTTTTCTCACAATATTATCTATCATGAAGTCCTGTTCTGGCCCTAATAAATCCTATCAGAACAAAATACTCCACATCTTGAATCCCTCACTGTCAATAGTGTCAGGAAACATTTTGAAGTCCTTTGAGTACATGTTCCCTACTATCATTAATCTAGCATGCACACATTTTTTTTATTGTTTCTTCATATGCCCTTTGATTCTCTCACTTATCAAATATCTTCTATTCACCTTTCAGGATCCAACATTATGGTGCTTGTAGATTATTTTTTGATGTTGGCAGAAATAAAACATTCATTGCATCTTCTGTGATCTTATTATATTTAGCATTTATCCACACATGTAGGACATTACTTAAAGGAAGTTACCAAAATAACTTTTTGTGAATAAAAGTTCTGTAGAACTTAATCTTTGATTTTTCCTGGTCTTATCTGATGAACCTACACCACTATCATTGTCTACAATTGCCTGGTGCAGCATACCCCATGCATGAGACTACTTAAATTGTGGATATTCTCCTTTCAGATTCTAGTACAAAAGAAGTCCTTGTACTTATTTGCTTGATGATTCATCCAAGGTTGTCAGAAGCCCAAACCTGAAAGTTGTTTCCTCTGTAGCACCATTCTCGGATATATGTCTAGCCATGTCCTATGCCATTCAGCATCCTACATGTCTGCTACTGCTTTTAATTTAGAACCAGGCCTTTCAATATCATATTGACTAACACATTTATAACCAAGAGAGTTTGTTCTAAGGTTTCCAAAGTCACATAGCAAGTGAGCTTTCAGTTAAACACCTCTGTTATTTCCAGTGAACAAGACAGCCTCAGGTTCCGACTCTCTGGATGACAGTAGCCTCTGGATTACAATGAACAGCGGTGACCTCAATTAGATCTACAGTGATGACAGTAGATTCAGGAGTCATGCCCCTGTGAAATGATAAGTATTTTAGGACAAGTGTGGAGCAGGGATGTAGATATGGTTTAGTTGTGGAAAGCAGGCTTTGCAAACATGAACTCGAGTATTCTCTTTCTGTCTTCTGCCCCTGCATTTGCCTCTCCCTCTCTTTCTCTCTCTCTATCGCACACATATATACATAAATATGTATATACATACATATGGAAATATGGGTGTAATTCACAAAAATGTGAACAACAAAATCTGGAACAATTACCCCATATCTACAATCAATAAGTTACACAGAAAACAGAGGGAGCGAAAAGAGGAAATTGGAGGTAGAAGAAGGCTATTTGTGAAAATATAATTACCTGATTCATCAACAACTATGTGCATGACTTTTCTTATATATGGAGTCTAAATTGACTAAAGGCAGAGATACAGATGATATGAAATTAACTAAAGGCAGAGATACAGATGACAGCATGGCGGTCGCGGAGGAGTAGAGGGAGGCAAGATGAGATGCTGGCTACCGAGTGCCATGGGGCAATGACGCATGAGGATGCTAGAGGTCTGCCCTCCAGCACAGTTTCTTTGATCATACTCTGTTATATAGTTAACATTTGCTAAGTGAATGTCGTTCAAGATTCTGAACTCACGTACAAACTGATAACAGTGGCAATAAAGGGATCAGAAAGGAAGTGTGAGAAGTGGTGGATGCAATCCTGACCATGGCAATGTGTGCCTAGTCTGCACTTGCACACCCATCAAGCTGTATGCACTCAATATGCGCACCTGCTTCTACCAGTGTCAGCGGTTGTTCACCTGTGCACTCAGTATGCGCACCTGCTTCTACCAGTGTCAGCGGTTGTTCACC
>LOEQ01004448.1:136866-186264 GCA_001685075.1 Bramus lutescens
TATGCGCACCTGCTTCTACCAGTGTCAGCGGTTGTTCACCTGTGCACTCAGTATGCGCACCTGCTTCTACCAGTGTCAGCGGTTGTTCACCAAAGCAGCTTTCCAAAAGGTTAGGATGCAAAAATAAATGAGTCTATCAATAAATAATGGGTAACATGTTATGTTATTTTAATCTTGACATTAAAGTATATTAAAATGGGGAAATCAGAGAATCTGGTGACTGTGGATTTGCTGAGGTTGTGCATGCTATGCCATGATGGTCATGTTTGAAAGGGAAATCCTACCGTTATAGACATAAACATGAAGCTACAGGCAGGTACAATGACAGACACGTTGGATGCATTCAAAAATAAACAAAACTCGACTTCTCTTTATCTATAACTGCAGGAGATGGTCGATTGGTATTTGGAAATTCATTTTATTATTCTAACTTGAAAACATCTAATGGTAAAATACTAAGAACCTGTGCTTGGCAGGATATAACCATTATACAGACAAAAGCTTGACAAATCTTTTGGATGATTTCTTGTGAATAAATTGTCGAAACAGAAAATGTATCTTCTAGCCAAATTCTTGTTTCCATACCCAAATTTCTTGCTTTACCATTCCAGAGAATTTTAAAAGAAATACATTGGTGAAAGGAAAGAACACCCGAAGATTTTTTTTTCCTGTAGTTTGTCACTTATAGCAACCTCTATTTTGGAAGTAGACTTGAATTTACCACTTGATTTATTAAGATACATGAATTGTTGGCATGGGAAGACTTTTTCCAGATTAAAAAAAATCATGTGATCAGTGTAAAAGATTTCGAGAGAGAGCTGATGTTTGCCAGAGTTCCATCGGAGTTAGGAAAATTAAAAAGCTGAAGGGCTGGGAATGTAGCTTGCTCTACAATGCTTATCCAGCACATACAAAACCCTGGGCTTGAGACCGCACACTGCAATGTCTCCGCTCCCACAAGCCGTTCACACCTCGTTGCAGGTGTGGTGGCAGACACTTGCAACATCAGCACTTGCAAAGCTTAGACAGGAGGATTGAAAGTTTAAGGATGGCCCTGGGATTCTTTCCAGAACAGAGCAAATCAAGAAATGAAAACAAAGCAAAACAGATTTAAAAACAAAACAGTTTTCATAGAAAGTATTCTCTGATGGGGATGAAACAATGCTGAGGTTGCCCAGGAGGAAGATGGGACTGGATGGAGGTGGGTAGAGTTGGCATGAGAAAAAGGGACCAATTAGGCCTACTCCAGGAAGAGTGTGTCACTAAAATCATTACCCTAAGGAGTTAAAACCAGGTCGGGTCTTATTCAGACTGATCTATACGGAATCGTAGTTGATAGTGGGAGCAGTGACAATTGGTCTTCATTTTAACGGACTTCTCTTTGTTTTGTCAATATCATTTAATAGAAGGCCTATTTGTGCTATGCTGCTATGCTCAGACTGCTTAGCAGTACAGGGCTTGTGGAGGGACGGGCTAAGGTACAAAGTGGCAATGCCTTTTCAGGGATATCCAGGAGTCATACCAATAACTGGTCCAGGAAGGCAACTGGGCAGTTAGGTCTTAGGAAGTATACAGGAATTTGGGGATGAAGGGGTCCATATGGACACCCGGGTAGGAATTTTCTGCCACAACAATGTATGTGGACAACTCTATATAAATTGGTAATTTTCCAGTAAGTAGGAAGGTATTGACATTGACATCCTTCTTAAATGGGTGTTCATTAACCTAGGACTTGATATGTCTGAGGTTGCTGATGGCTGGTAATTAGTACCACCAGTACCAACAACTTCCATTAGTAATAGGAAGAACTGGGCAAGCAGAGTTATATACCTTTTCCTGTGGCAACATAGCCTACAGCTAGAGATAAGGCCTCTTTGCCAGCCAGGTTTAGAACTAATGCCAAAGCTAATGGTCTACGGCAACAACCATTGACCTTTATGACCAAGGCTTTCTTGATTCAGGGAGCCTGGATTCCACCATCTATACTTGACCCTCTTCTTCACTGTTTACTTATCTGATGGAGCTGTTCTCTTGGAAAGCTGTGTTATTCTTGTAATGCAAAGTGACAGAGAAAATAAAAACACCCAGCTGAGAAAAAGCCACAATGTTAATGTGAAACACAAACTTTCTGTTCATCTGAATCTTAGTTTATTTTAAAACAGAACCATAACGGCTCAGATCCTGGAGATTGGGAGGGGCTGTTGCCACAGCTGCCCGCTTCTCAGATCCCTCCCCAGCATGCCTTCTGGTCTTAATCCTTAGCACTTTTCCCAGGAGCCAAGGTGGTATGATGTGGCTTTGCCCTCCCTGAATATGGCTTGAAGACCAAGGGAAGAGCAAATTCTTCAATTTACAGTAGATCAGTGCAAAACAAATGTCACAGTGCCCTCCCCACCAGCACTGAAGTCCCTCTGCCTGGCTTCTCCAGGAGCTTTGTTCTGGATGAATATGACTTTGTGTTTCATCTGTACCAAGTTTGGGGTCTGATCCCAAACTCTCACAGCTGGCACAGAGCAACATCTGGTTGGCATCATCTATATCCCGTGTTTCCTGGTGTTTGCCTGCATTTTTGGGAATTAGCTGGTCTTTTTTTTTCTGATTGTTTTCTGAACAGTATTAGCCATATAAGAACCTTTGCCATATAAAGCCCCAGGGAGAGCCCTGCTATGTAGGCTGTTTCCTGTCCTCATTCCACCCCAAAACTGGAAAAACAAGAGCCTGATGGAAGAAAATGAAAAGAAACAGTCCAAATAGTAGAAGAAAAGCAGGAACTCTCCCAGAGGAGAGGGTTTAATGAATCATGGGAGGTAAACAGCATCAAATTATACCTCTCTAAGAAGACAGTTCAAGAAAGTGTCTGCCAGGTTAAAAAATCAGTGACCTTAATTCAGTGGGGTGACGATGGTCAACTTGAAAGTATGTGGGTGGGAAACAAAATTACTGACTTCTAAAAGGTTTTTCCTGTTGATCAGCGTATTGCAACCAGGGTCCACAAAAGAATCTCCCAGAGAACATTCAACAAAGCGTGAGTGTCCGGAGATTCAGGTTCACTCTAGTCTCTATTTTTTTAAGGAAAATATTTTGCTTAAACACATTTTATTTTTAAGATGAAAAAGCACACCTGAACTATATGTGGACTGAGTATGAGTAGATTCCAAAGAGTAAGACACTGGTTGTGCAGGTGGGCAGGGAAGTAGCCACTGGGATTCAAAGGCAGGTAGCTGATATCACCCCCAGGGATTTGGAACAAGAAGCCATCCTTTGCCAAGTAACAGTCTCATTGAGGGTTTCTAAGCCCTGACAGCAAAGGCTCAGCTGACTGCTGAGAACCCCTATTGTCCAAAAGCTGACTCCGTAATATAGTCTTTGGCTATAGAATGAAAGAAATGTTAGGGGGAGGCCCCTTCCATGAACTAAAGCCTAATCACAAATGCCTGGGTGACAGACACGGAAATCATGTATGCCAGGGAAGGAGTTAGGATGGATTATAGAAAGCAGAAATGGTCTCTAGCCAGATGAGCTGGGCCTAACGAGGCACACAGCTGGACTCTTCTAGGTGATGTTGACTCTTCAGAACAACGTTCTGGATCTTTCGCTGGATGTCTTGCATCAGAGGAAGACCAATGTCAAGAGATTAGTAAATGGCCCTGGATCAGTCTGAAACTATTTTCTAGAAAAGAAGGATAAACACAGACCAGAACAAACCATAAAACTGACCCTCAGGCAGACAGTGAGGACCCCTATGAAAAGCTACAGAGATGTTGCACCAAGTTAAGAATAAAGGCAGGCTGTGAGGAGGTGGATCAGACAGTGAGGGGGCCAAGTAACTCATGCGAATGCCCAGCCTCTTCTGAGCTTGTCACTTTCTTTTGAAGGAGGTGGCCCAAGCCTTGAGTCCAATGAGAATACCTAACCTCAGATTTTATCACTAGTGGTTCCACACTATCACATTTAGCAGAATGTGTAATGTGTAAAATTGTTTGTGTATAAAGATCTTATGTCCAACATTTTCAAAAAGCCCAGACTGTAATGAGGAAGGTGTCCTTTTACGTTTACCCTGTGAATCCTGCTTCCCAGAGGAAAATGCACTTCATATATTGGGATCCTACTCTGTGCGTGTGTGCGTGGGCAGGAACATAGAAATGAGATAAGCACACGATAAGGTGAGAGTGACAGAAGGAAAAGCTCCGACATAGCTACAACAGGAACTCTGTGGCAGTCTTAGGGTTGTGAACGATGAATGTCAGTGGTGGGGAAAATGGACTACGTTGATGTGAGTGGTTTGGAGGAGTTGGAATGATGATGAAGGACTGTAGGTGAAGATAGTCACATCCTATAAAAATGAATTATCTCATTTCGTGATGTTTTTACTAGCTCTGAGGCACTGTTTGGGACTGGAAGAAGTAGCCACTGTGAGCTCTTAGAGTCTCAGGCTCGCCGAGAATCAGGGTATGTTTGCTAAAATAAACCAGAAGTTAGTTTTCTATTGTATTTTTCACTTATTTTACATACTAACCACAGTTCCCACCCCTTCTTGTTCCTTCCCCTCTCCTCTTGTCTTATCCTCATCCACTCCTCCTCCATTCGGAAAGGGGCTGGCCTCCGTGGGAGTCGAGAAAGTGCGTCACATCGTGTTGAGGCAGGACCGAGCTCCTCCCTGCATCAAGGCTGGGGAAGGTATCCTTACATTGAGAACAGGTTCCAAAAAGCCTGCTCGTGCACCAGGGACAGATCCTGATCACACTGCTAGGAGTCCCACAATCAGACCCAAGCTATACAACTGTCATCCACATGCAGAGCACCTAGGTCCATCCATGCAGGCTTCCTAGTTGTCAGTCCAGAGTCCATGAGCTCTTATTAGCTCAGGTCAGTAGTCTCTGTGTGTTCCCCCTCATGACCTTGACCACCCTGGCTCGTACAAACTCCCCTCTCTCCCATCAACTGAACTTCCAGTTCTCGACCCAGTGCTTGACTGTGGATCGCTGCATCTGCTTTCATCAGTTACTGGATGAAGACTCTCTGTTGACAATTAGAGTAATCACCAATCTGGTAACAAGAGAAGGCCAGTTCAGGCACCCTCTCTACTATGGCTAGAAGTCTTAGCTGGGGTCATCCTTGTGATTTTTGGGAAGTGTCTTAGTACTAGGTTTCTCTCTAACCCCCAAATGCCCCCCTGTATCAAGATATCTCCTTCATGACTCTCCCCCTCCATTCCATCCCCAACTCAACCAACCCAATTAATTCCTCATGTTCTCATCCCTCCATCCCCCTTCCGCCCCAGCCCTCAGCTTACTCAGGAGATCTCATCTATTTCCCCTTCTCAGGGTGATCCATGTGTCCCTCTTAGGGTCTTCTTTGTTACCTAACTTCTCTGTGGCTGTGGATTATACAGCCTGATTATCCTTTGCTTTATACCTAATATCCACTTGTGAGTGAGTACATATCTTATTTGTCTTTCCTTGTCTAGCTTACCTCTCTCAGGATGATTTTTTTCTACTTCCACCATTTTGCTTGCAAATTTCATGATGTCATTGTTTTTTACTGCTGAGTAATACTCCATTGTGTAAAATTACCACGTTTTCTTTATGCCATTCTTTGATTGATGAAATCTAGGTTGTTTCCAGGTTCTAGCTATTATGAATAATACAACTATGAACATAAGCTAACAGTAGTCAGAAAATGTTACAACATAATCATTTTCATTCGAAAGTGAGGCAGGTCTATCTCAATATTGGTTTTATTTTATATTTTATTTTCATTGCCTACTGTGAACGCACATACACACAATAGTGACTGATCATTTAAAGTATGTTATTAGTGATAAAATGCAAGAATGAATAAACAAATGAACGAGGGTATGAACCTGAGTGAGCTAAATAGTGCTTAATAATCTGAGAAACACAGTTAAGTAGCAACAATGGCGTCTTCTCTAGCAGGGGATACAAGGATCTGCTATTTCCCACAAGTCTCAGCTTCTAAAGCACAAGGGGAAGCTTGAGACTCTAAGGAGACTAGTTCCCGAGCTTTTCTGCTCGCTGACTGTCTGCTGCTCTACTCTTTCAGTGGTTTACAAGAGACTCCTAATTCCTCCGCATCTTCCCAGTCTATTATTAAGACTTTATCAACTTCCTACCGAACAGTTTCTAGTAAGAGCACCCAGACTACTTGGGATCCCACATATGAGGTCTGTAAGTCTCTTGACCTCTGGTTGGATTTTGAGACCTCACTGAACCTATCAGTCTTCTTTGCAATTTCTTGTCAAGCCATGTAAATGAGGCTCTTTCAGTTCTTCTTGGAGGTCTTAAATGTATCAATTAAGGGGTACCTTCATAGTGTATTGAACTTGTGGGTAGAATGTAACACAGGTATTGTGATGATGCTTGTCTGGACTGAGTTCACCACCTGTCTGACATTCATTTCCAAGAGCTAGAAAAGAATGTCCCTCTCCACTTAATAGTTCCATACCAATTCTTGCATGTGTTTTTGAATTTATATCAAGAATAGACACTTTGCTCATGATGAGACAGCCTTGCTTGGCACAAAGGACCACTTTCTGCCAGGGGGGCAAAGTAGGAGATGACCCTAGACTGTTATCATTTCCTTGAGAACATAGTCCTTGCCTGGCTTACTCTCTATACTTTATATATTAAATATGTCTGTGGATCATTGGTTCGATACTTCAGCAAGCATGTTACAAGTAGGGTGCAGTAACATATTGCTTCCTAGTTTGAAGACTTTAGTTAAAATACAAATTGAGAAGACAGTGGGTCTATTTAAGGAATGAAAATATTTTTGAGTAATACATAGATGTCCTCATGGGATCTTATACTTTAATATGAAAAGAAAACCCTATAATTATCGTTCAATCATATCTATAGAGATAGAACCAATAGAATGAGTAGATAGCAAATGAAGAGTCATTATATTGGCTTACCCCATACAGCTGGAGTGGTCCAACAATGGCCCTCTCACAGCAGAGGGGCCAAGAATCCAGGAGTTGTTCAGTCCACCAGGCTGGTGTTCAGAAGGCCCATTCCTAGAGACAGGGTCATGTTTGAATCCTAAAGAAGCTGGTTGCAGTGTTGGCAAAGGCATCAGCACCAGCAAGAATAGGGCAGAGGAATTCACCAGGGAGAGAACGAAGGCCAGCGGAGTAAAAGGGCAAAGCTCTCCTTCTTGGATGTTTGTTGCTATCTAGGCCACTATTAGAAAATGCTGCTCACATTAGAGTGGGCCTTCCCACATCAATTCAGGCAATCTAGATAATCCCCCATAGACATGCCCATTGAGTCACCTCACTGAGTCCAGACAATCCCTCATTGAGTCCCTCTTCTTGGGTGATTGTAGGTTTTGTCAAATTGATCATTTAACTATGTACTGCTAAATGTACTGCCAAACAGCATGTCCTTTGTACTTCACCATACACTATTAAGAGGTTAGTCCTCAGGGCACCATGGGATTTCACAGAAGGAAGTGTATTTTCCTGAGAATCAAATGGAATCAAAGAAGTACCTCAGAAGATGCCACGACTGAGCTGATTCCCGAGGGCTAGACTGCTAACTGGGCAGATGATTCAGTATTAGATACTAGTAAATGTCATTGCCATAAAGAGGAAGGCACACATTTCTTTTCTCGTTGGAAACGTAGAATGGGTTGGAGTGCAGGTAGACTCGACATGATCCACTGAAATGTGAGGCTACATCAAAACACAGCTGTTTTTGATCAACTCCTGGATCCTGGGGAATTAAGTGCTCATTGACAGTATCCTCAACTGGAGAATTGGAATATAATTTATAAATAATTATATCAACAGCTAAGTGTTTATTGAATATTTACAGTCTCAATGTGCTAAGTACTTTTTGCATGTTTTCTCATTACAGTTTTCCAAGATCTTCATGAAATAAACACAACTATACACCTCTTTCCATTAAAGTGATGTGGAGCTCAATGTATGTTACTTGTTTGATTGAGGTAAGTGTAAGTCCCCATCTCTGGCCTCCATCTTTGGAGGCCCGTCCTTGTGCCTGCCAAGCCTTGACCCCTCCCCAGAGGAGGGTCAAGACAGCCTGCCAAAATCTTGACCACTCCCCCAGTTTATTTAAACTGCTTCCCTGGAAAGCTCCCTCGTGGTCTCTTTTCTCTCCCCACCTCAGGGCCACCTGAGAGCGCAGGAATCCCATTAAACCTGTATATTTTTTTAATTTGGCTTGTGATTTCGCTTGATTGGGATTTTTGCATCGGCAGAGAGCTCGCGTAGGAAAATTCCTAACAGTAAGAAAGACAAAACCATATCGTGCTGTGATTTGACCTTGGGTAGTCTGTCTATACCTGTGTGTGCAATCCTGACATTCACCTGTTTCCTAGTCGAGATAAAAGATGTAGCATGTAACTGTGAGTGGTCATTGAAGATGGGACTAATTTTTAGGAGGGAGAGTACTCGACAGAAGAAAGGACAGGTCCCAGAGTCAGCCTGCCTGGTGGGCGTGAGGTAATAGGTAGGACATTCTCTATTGTCTATAAGGCTTGGTTTGATTCCAAAGAGTTGGAAGATTTAAAGGAAGTAATTTACAAAGAGTCCTCATGGAACATGGTAAGCACTTAAGTGAGATCATGATCATCATGATCACCGTTCTCAGTAGGAACTATTTGAATGTAGCTCCTTTTACTGTGAACCTGGATGCACCGAAGAAGAAGAGTAGGGACCAAAAAAAATCATAGTTTCTCAGAATCGTGAGTAACATGGCTCGGGCCAAAAAGCAGTTTATGAAAATGGCCCTAACTTCAGAGTTCTCCTATGCTTTCTGTTCCTCTGCTATGCTAATGAGATGTAATAACCTTTTAAAAGAAAACCTTTTAACATATTTTCTGTTTATCTCAAATATTTCCTTCCTTTGTCCTCAAGGTTGGACATTAATTGGAAAAAAATTCTATTTTCCTTTCTTTCTCCAATCCCACTCAAGTTGAGCAGGCCCTGGCTCTTTGCCCACCCACCTTTATTCCAGATGTTACCCTGGCAAACCTCTCAGGCTGTAACCAGGCAACCATTGGGAAGAGGGCCCTCCTGGCTCTGGGCCTAGAAACAAAAGAAAAACAAATAGGAGGATGTCTTGAGTCTTCTACCTACTTTGGTTTTCCAGTCGCACTTCCCTCGAACTTATTTTTGTAATGGAAACTGGAGCTTGGTATCTGGGGCTGTCTGTACACACACCAAATGTCCGGTCCTTTCTGGAGCAGACCTCTGGCTGGATTTGATGCTATTGATCCTGATTCGGGAGCCTGACAGCCAAGGAAAACACTCCTGCGCTTCCTCTCTCCATGCTGGGAATGAGTACTGACCATGTGGCCACGCAGTGATGAAATCTGGAAGGCTCAGGCAATCAAGCGGCTTTGCACAGGGCACACTCAGCATCTCAGTGAGATTGTTCTGGCCGGTTGCACATCCCGGAGCATGTCTTTGATCTACAACCTTATTGCCCTCTTTCTCTCTTGCTTCTACTGCTAGAATCTTCTCTGGATTGCCCTGTCTTAGCATGAGTTGGGACTCTAGTCTTTCCTTTATGAAAGCAGCCAAGGCATTTTAGACTTAGGAGTGATGACATCGTGACTCCATCTCAAATTCTGCTGTTACTCTGCATGGTATCTCTAACCATATCATTGAGAAGCATCACTCATTCATTTGACACTTATTTGACAAGTACTTTTCCCATGCCAGCTTCTTCCATAATTCATCCTGATAGTATGCTGACCATATCTTGTAGACAAAATTGAGAACAGTTAGCATTCTGTTGACATGTGAATACATTAATTAGTAAATAAAAATGTAACATGTAAGATGGCCATGTGTGTTTAAAAAACAAAAACAAAAGCAATAAATCAGTGATTCAAGATTGGAGATTCACGAATGGGGGAATTTGTGAATGTTCCCTGAAGCAAGAGTTGGAGGAGGTCAGTAATTGGTTGAGTAATCCCAACAGAGCATACGGAGAGGGCCACACCAGACTAAGGTAAGAAAATGTGCAAAAGGAGCGAAGGTGTGAGAGAATCTGATTTGTTTAAACAAAACCCAATACCCATGAATGGTACTGAATGGAGAGACAGGCAAAGAATACCTATGGTGTGTTCAGAAACCAAGGAGGTGCATTGTCTGCACAGCCCTGGAACACTTCTTGTTTCAAGTGACACTGGTATTTATGGAAAGGTTTGAGCCGCGTAGTGTGATTTGATCACTTTCATACAGTGTCTTAGTTAGGGTTTCCATTGCTGTGATGAGACACCATAACCACACTACTCTTAAAGAGAACATTTAACTGGGGTTGCTCACTTACAGTTCAGAGGTTCAGCTCATTATCATTATGGTGAGATAGGGAGGCATGCAGGCAGATGCGGTGCGGGAGAAGGAACTGAGAGTCCTACATCTTGCAGGCAACAGGAAGCGGTCTGAGACACTGGGCATGGCTTGGGCATATATGAGACCTCAAAGCCCACCCACATGGTGACACACTTCCTACAATGACACAACACTTATTCCAACAAGACCACATTTCCTAATAGTGCCACTTCCTTTGGGGACCATTTTTTTTTCAAACCACCACGGATAGATTGTCCATGTTCCTGTAGAAAGGCAAGAACCAAAGTAGGAAGTTATCCCACAGTCTGGCATGAAATATTGAGGATTTGGGCCCAAATTAGCAAGTTCTTATTATTTTGTACAATTAACATACACTAATGAAAACTGTCTTGAAAATTGTTGGATTTTGCCAATGCTTCTTATTTGATGATTGTTTCCAAAATAAACATCTGTTTCCTCTGGTCATGGGGAACTGTCTCCCTGCTGAGATATTCTAGACATTTCTAAGGATAATCACCATTCCAGTTAGTCCTTATAAAGGGATGGGGCCTGTCTTCTCTGGGCTCTTCTGCCTTACTTTAGTCTGACCCTTAGTTTCAGGAAGTCTAATCTTATTGTCCTTTAAGAATCTGCCACTGGAGGCCTCCCCTTCCCACAGTCAGCATCCTCAGATGCTGGCTCTATTGTAGGCAAGGACTCTACATTTCGGGCATCTCATGAGGGCTTTGGAGTCAGAGTTACGACATCTTTCCCATGAGGGTCAAGGCTGTGTGGAGGCCAAAGCCCGTGGTGTGCATCTCTGCTTTTCTTACCTCACGCACCTCTGCTCATTTCCCTTTTTTTAAATCCCTGCTTTCTTATTTCCAGAGGCATGAGAATGGTTAACTTCCAAACAAACTCACACTACTTTGTAGACAACAGCAAGCACCCAGTGCTATATTGTCCTGATAAAACACATCTTTCCATAATGCAGTCCAAAGCATAGAGGATATTTTTGCTCTCACAGTTCCTGCCATTAATGTTCTCCTTGTGCAATCTTCAGATAGTGTTATGAGTGGGGTTTGTTTTATAAAAAGCTACATAAACACTCTCACCTTGTAATCTTCCATAATGGCATTAGACAAATGTGAGCTGTTGTGCCTTCTCTTTCTTCTCTTCTAAGTGTAGCAACACTAAAATGTTATACCTTTTAGGGCTGGATGAGATAATGCCTCTTAAGAGTGAACTGTGAAAAGTAGAGAACATCCCCTGCATGAGGTGGTTTTGAGACTCTGACAGCAAATTGGGTATACAGAGCTTGGCAAGGTTCCAACCCATTCAGTAGCTACCAAGTCATCATTCCTGTATTTCTGGAGGGATTATTTTATCAATGTAAAAGTGCAGCCTAAATGATGGTAGAACTGATGGATCTGAGGGGATGAAACTTGGAAAGCATCTCCTTCCTCTAAGTCATCACTGAGGGGTGAAGGTGTGACCTTAGCAAAGAGAGACATTTCCTGCTGGCCTTTTTTTTTTTTAACTGAACACCTATGAAAGTCTTGGGGTGAGTTGAAAGGGGTAGTGCCCTCTGTGGATTCTAAATGGAGAGGAAGTAAATGCACCCAGATGTTTACAGGGAAAGAAGATGTCCAGAGAAGAGAGGGTACTAAAGCAGCATGATCGGTTCCCTGAAGAATATTTAGTGATTCAAGACTGTAAGTAGAAAATATGCCAGAGAGGCCTAGCAGTACGGCAACTGTATGCTTAGCACTAAACCTGTTCACCTCTAGAGCCCCAAATCTTTCTCCTTGACTGAGACTTCTGTGCGTCACTCAGAATTAGTCTGTCCCCCATCTTTCTGGGGGGAGGCTGAAGATAAGAGTGGAGCCAATTTTATTTAGAATATTTCCTAAACTCCTTCGCATCTTGGATGGACACTCATGACTAATTCAAAGGGCTGTGTGGAGATTGTTTAATGAGAGTTATCATGGTTGGGGCTGGAAAGATGGCTCAATTGCTAAAGGCACTTGCTCCTCTTCAAGATCCAGTCCCCTGGACCCACATGACAGCTTCCAACCATCTGTGACTACAGTTCCAAGGGATTCAGACTCTCCTCCATCCTCTTGGGTACCAGTCATACACATAGTACTGTTATATACATGCCTCCAAGTTGAGTAGAGTCTCTTTGTCTTCCAGCACCAGTCTCCATTCCTATTATGTCCAGAGAGGTTGCATGGCACACCTCTGAAATGAAATGTACCAATCCTTAAGAAAAACATGACTATAGAGATTGAGGGGCCAAGAGGGAACAGCTTATGCCTTCCAGCACTCTCTCTCTCTCTCTCTCTGATGGGTCTTTCTAAGGTGTGGTGGTTCATTGCGGCATGTTCAGGGAAACGCTGCATTTAACAGCAAACAGATGTCTTTGCTTATTACGTGGGGGGGGGCTAGTATATTAAAATACCACCCCGTATTTGCTTTTCTTCCTTCTCCATGTCCTGGTCCCTTTACACACACTGTCCCGTGATCAAACTCCCCTGCACGTGAAAGGTACATGACCTTCACATCAGGCCATTTCCTAGGAAGCTGAAGAGCCTCAGTTGGGTCAGTTGTAAGACTCATTACACTCAGGGAACAGCTTCTCATTGGCATTTGGGGGGAGTCAAGACATGAACCACACACAGAGAAAAGAAACCAGCTGTGTAGTTCTGCATGGGAAACAGACTGGAGCAGGGCTCCACCATGCCAAAGATTGGGAATAAGTTTTTTTCGAAGTTACATGTGCAGATATGTTTGTGTAAAGCAAAATACACAGTCTGCCAACTTTTACACAAAAAGCCTTCCAATATTTGTTCTGTTTACTCTGTTTTCCTTTAAAGCCTTCATGGTTATTTAAGATTATATTATTTCCTCCTTTATCTCTCACTAGCTTTTCGGCATGAAAATCCACATAGGTGAGCTTCATACCTGGATGTTTACAGTGGAAAGTCTAATTCTAGTATTTGAATAGAAGGGAAGTAATCTTTGTATTACAGTGTCAGAAGAAATTTAAAATATTGATCTTAAGCACTCACTTTCTTCTTATTATTGATTTATAGGCTTAATACACATTAATTGAATATTTATACATGCAGATCTTTTTCTCCAAATTCTTTCCATAGCAACATTTCTAAAGTGTCTGGACATTTTTTGGGTGTGATATTTTTGATGACTCGGAGCTCATTAACCCTAGTAGGACTGCATGCTGGGTTCAAGCAAAGTTGATAATCAGGTAATATGCACTTACATAAAGCTGGTTGGTGAGATGGTGAAATGCTTGTAATTCAGTCAACAAACAACATAATACTTATTGTAAAAAGCAACTATATGATTAATTTGCAATATAATTTCAAATGTGCATTCATTAGTTCAGGTTGATTATCATGCAATGTGTCATAGTATCCTAGTTGAGTAGGCTTTCTGTCACAGAGTGATATAATTGGTTGTAAAGATGATTGAATGAAGAGAACTTTCAAGGCTGTCACTAGTTCAACAGAGGTTGGAAGATGCTGCTGCATATGACACATTGTAATGCTGGTAAAGAAATAATTTCTATTTAGTGATCTTAAAGGAATCTAATGATATCAGTATCAAGACAATGATGGCCCTGAGCTTAGCACATCCCACGGGCACTGTGTGCATGTACCCTGGCACTCCCCTAGAGCTGCGGAATAGACCACACAACAGCAGCCATGTAAAGTTGTGTGGCTCCTCCATGACTCCTCCCACAGTGTCACCGTGACAGACTATGATGCATAGTTTTTAGAACATTTTAGAGCCTACCTGCACTCCAGATGCTATTGTGGGTGAAAGGCTAACACTGTACTTGTGGACAGATAAGCTGCAAATAGAGCAAAAAGTTTCTATATATCCTCCACTGAGCTTCCCCCAATCATAATGCCACAGTCCATCAGAGTAAAGTGTTAAATAGGAACTTACCATGATTTCATTTGCTAAATTGACTGCAGAATTTACCTAGATTCTACTTTACATGTGTGTGTGTGTGTGCGTGTGTGCATGTGTGCAAGCACATGCTGTGCTCATGTGTATACATGTGGCTTATCTGCTTGTAAAGAGTGTCTTTCCCTGGCTCTCTGTGCCAAGGCCATGGAGTTTTAGGCCTCCACAGAGGTGGAGCCCTATGTGAAGCCCACATTCCTTTCATTTAAGAATATTCATCCCATATGGAGAAGTGGACCACGTTTATTAATCACTCCAGAAAGCATGTAATTTCATTAGATCAAGCCTTGTCTCTAGGCATTGACTCACAGGAGGGAACGGCTTCCCAGCAACCCAGAGCCCCCACGACATGCTCTGTGGAGAGCACACTCTGGGGCCAGCTGCTCTGGTGCACAGCTGGAATCCCAGCAGCAATGGGTAACGGTATGCCAAGGGCCATAGAGCTGTCACAGCTCAAGCAGGGTTATTTGTGGCTTCCAAAAAGAGGCTGTAACCTTTTATGATATCCACAAATCTCAGCCTTCAAGAGACAAGGAGAAAATGCAATCATGCTGTTTGACCTGGCCAGTTTTCCCCTCCCACCACCAGTCCATTCCCCAGTATCTGCACAGCTGTCCCAGAAAAGAAAAGGAAAATAAAGTTAAAAAAACAACAACAACAAAAAACAAAGCAACAACAACAACAGCAAAAGATACCACCTCAAAGCCAGCTGAAACAGCCAGGTAGACCATCTGATGCCACAAGAGGAAGTTTAAGAAAGTTGTTGACAGCTTACAAAAGAGAAGCACTGAGCATTCTGTGCTCTTTGCTAGAGATGAAGAAGATCTATCTATCTATCTATCTATCTATCTATCTATCTATCTATCTATCTATCTATCTATCTGTTTGGTGGGGTGTTCTGCATGGTAGCAGCAACAGCAGCTAAGGCATGGTGATGGTGACCACTGTCACCTTTGTCATCCACCCGGCTTGCCAGCGCTCAGGGCTTAGCAGGATAGTTAAAGAGGAAATTTTGCCACACTGACATGCAGGCAGAGGAATCTTCTTTGATATGCTTGTTTGTTCATTCCCTTGTTTCTTTTTCCATAGGAGCCACAGGAGCAAAATGGTTCCAAGAGTGGTCCCTGGGACCGGGTAGTTTCCGTAATGCCTCTAGTACCCACTGGTTGTGTGACCTGGATGTTAGGCTGCTGTGATAGATAGATGGCATCACTCAAATTCGTGTTGTGAAGCTCTAAGCCCCTGGCACTTCATACTGTGGTATTATCTGGAAGGAAGGTTTTTACATGAGTAGTCAGGTTCAAAGGAGCTCCGTAGGTTGATCGCTGATCCAAAATGGTACAGATCCTTATAGAAGTGGATGTTTTAGAGATGGACATAGAGAGGACATTATGTTTCAAGAACACAGGGATGTCATGATGCTTCTAAAAGTTGAAGAAAACTACAGAGCAGGCAAATCATTGGATGTAAGTGCAGGGGCCCAGAATGGCTTCAGATGGGTTAACTCTTCGGACATCTTGATCTCAGATCTGACACAGACAGCATCACATCTCTCCCCAGTCTCAGCTTGGCCAGCACATCCTGTGCTCCTGCTGCACACATGCTGGGTTTACCCTCTTAATCCTAAACTGCTTGACTTTATCCCAGTCCTCAGTGAGGCCAGTCCCCATATGCCATGACTGGCCAGCCTAAGGAACTTCGCTTGTGTCTTCCCAACCTACAGGCTTGGGCCAGGACAAAAATCCTCCATGTGAACCCAGCCATTTATATCCATATCAGGCATATAACCAGCAAAAAAGTCCACAGGTCTTATTCCCCAAACATAGTATGACCCTTCTTCTAATCTACCAGTTCTACGGAAATGCTTAGATAAACCCCAGGACCCAGACTTAAACTAGTAACCATAAATGTTATCAAAGAATTCAAGATGTTTATAGAAGACACAAGTGTCTCAAAGAGTTTAAAGAGAAGGAACTCCCTAGTGCTACCCGAGAAAACCCTAATGGAGGCTGAATGAGGTAACAGTGAAATGGCGAGAAAATTACTGTTGTTTAATACACTGGGCATGTTTGTACTCTGTCCCCTAAAAATTTTAATAGATTAACACACTTAGCTTCTCAACTCTATGAATTTCAATTTTTATATTACAAAATGTAAATGATGATTTTTGAGCCAGTGTTCTTGGCTAACATCAACAGCGGTGGAGCTCAGGACCTTGTCACAAATGTGAATTAGTCACAGCCTGAATCAGAAACCCTGGAGTTGGGGTTCAGAAACCTGTGTGCTAATGATGCCCTCTGGACAATTCCACACAAGCTCAAACGTGAGAACTCAGAGGACCACAGAATAAAGCTCTACCGGATAGTGTGTGTCAAGCTCTCAGCATGGAGCTTGATGTACAGTAAATACTGAGCATATGTTAAACCACCATGGTGTATTTTCAGATGTTTGGAGAACACCTAAGGTGTTCTAGTCCATGCCTGCCTTCTAAGCAAACAGGAAGTTAACCCTGTGCGGTTTAGCTATTGCCTACATGGAGCAGTAGTGTGCGTGGTGGTAGAGCTGTGTCATGGTACGGAATGGTCCTCAGAGGTTCCAGAGCCTGTTTCCTGGTTTCCTTTCAGTTTGGTGCTGATCATCAGGTCAGATTGCAGTATAGGCACGAACTTCTATCTTAATGGCTGAGATCTGTAAAGAACAGGCGGGGAGCTTCCTGACCATGAGGTCTGGCGTGGAGGAACCCTGTAATGTGACAATGTGAGCCCGAGGAGAAGGGAAGTATGCATGTCCCCCGTGTGCTGTTCGCTTAAAACCATCAGACTTTGTGTTGGAGGACTTCTGAGCTCTGACCCGCCTCCTACTCCTGAGGTAAAAGTAAGGCTGTCTCCTGTGGACTCAAAAGCCAGGGTGTCAGATGTGGGGATGGAGCTGTGTGTGGCAGGGCCCTGAGCCTCCCAGCTGCATAGCTATTTCTGTGTCACGCTGTGCCTTGTACTACGTGTACAGAAGGGGCTTGTTGAGAAGTGCGTACTTAACGAGGCCTTCGGCTTTCTTTTTTTCTCCCCTGCTTCTCTGTTCAACTACAGTGAGTTTTCTAATGTCCTGTCTTGAGTGCCTTACAATGCACTTGACCTCCTAAGAGCGTAAGGACCGCTTACAGATGACTTCCTTGCTGGTCACTGTAACAGACAGTCAGGATGCACAGGGTTTGTGTCGCTGGGAGTGTGGATTCCATGAGAACCTTATATGTACTCAACCTCCTACCATATGAAAGACATAAGAACACAGAGGACCACATAGAACTTTCATGGTCTATGCTAAAAAAGTGCATACTATTGGTCCAGGTTTTACTGACTAGAGCTCAGTCTCTAGGATCATTTAGCTGCCAGGACAGCTGGGGTTATCAAAGAGTTTATCTGTATGCCTAAGAAGAAAATGAACTATACTTGAAATATGTTTCAGAGCCTGTAGCATAGACCTTGAAAGAATAAAAACTTAAAAACAAATTGACCATGTGCTTTGATCCCACATGAACAAACATAAAAACTTAGAAAACCCACCCAGAAGCCGGAGTTCACAGACTAATAACCACTGATAACTTAATCCTCCAGGGAAATAAATGCACAGGTAAGTTGTGGACAGGCACCAAGAACATTTAGAAGTCTCCTTATTAATATGTATTATTGGGTGAAGATTTTGTGAGCTCATCTTCTGGAAGATAAGGCAAGGAATTGATGTTGACATTAACTATAAAAGACTGTCACCTACTCAGCTTCTCTAGGTTTGGCCCAGGGGCTGCATTTTCCAGGAACACTTAGCATATTTCCTTTTACAACCAAACAATCGACAGAACAACCCGTATGTGCAGTAAGAAAATCTCATCAGAAAAAAAGCATCAGAGAATGAATTCTATTTTCCCTACATCATTTTAGGTCTTCTTGTCCCACTGTTTATCTGGAGAGTGGAGTTGTTCCTATGGGTTCCATGTTGGAATCTCAGGCTCTCTGTTCCCTAGGATCCAGCTCAAATGACCATTAAATCTCTGCATCTCATTTTCAAGGCTTGGTTAAGAGAGGCTGAGGGAATGAGAATTCAGGAAGGTGTGCTGATCTAGTAAAGAGAGAATGTGTTGAACTCCTGAGAGCGGACCTGAAGTCTTATTACCAAAGGGGAACATGGTGCAGCACACAGAGCATGAACTTTGGAGCAGGAGAAATTGAATTTGAATCCTTACTCTGCCACTTCAACTTTTAGAATCACCATTTAGCATCTGTTAGAATGGGAGAAATGACATTTGTTGCTCAGAGTTGCTGTGAAGATAAAATCAAATCACTTTACTAAGCTAAACAATACAATGTTTGATCCACAGTGGGCATACAGTAAGTATGTTTTCAGAGAGAGAGAAAAGATGCCCAGAGCTATTCATGTAGTGAGAACATATGAAAATCACAAAACACAAGGCTGTTATTAATAAGATAGAGAAATCCTAGGGCAGAACTGGCCGTGAAAAATGAGGATGACTCAGGTGTTTGCATGGCTGCATAACAACCTACAGTTCCACATAACTTAAAATGATCCAATACAAGGTCAAGTTGGGATTTGTGTTCATCCTTTATCTTCTTAATTTGGTAGGTAAAAGGCTGAGTTTGGAGGCCTTGGATCCATAACTATCATCAATACCCATTTTTTCTGGAACCTGTAAACATTTGGAGAGCAAGATGTGTGTGTGTGTGTGTGTGTGTGTGTGTGTAATTCTGCAGATTGATCCCAGGTTCTTGTACACAATAGACACGTGCTTTATCAATGAACTCCACACCCCTGACTATTCACTCTTCCCTGCTGTTGCATGAGTAGACATGCCTGGGCTCACTTACTATAATTCAGACTCAGTGAATTAATAGGCATTTGGGACTGATCACTCTCCACAGAGAGTGGCCATCTGGAGTCTCCTGAAAATTATGACCAGAATGGAGAAATGCCATTTCTTCCCAGTGGCCAAGTTGAAGAGGTCTGAAGGACAGAATAACAGGCAGGGGCATACCCTAGTGGGTTTCAGACTCCCGAGTAAAAGTTTAGATGCAAATGGTGTGTAAGTGATTTTAGTCACCACAGGTACAGACAAGGAGAAACCAAGTCAGAGACAAGAAAAGTTAGGAACTTTACTGCCGAAGACTCTCTAAATACATAGAACATATGTTAGAATTATTCTACCAGGTGACTGCCTCTCATTCCCCCATGGACTGAGGAATATCCCTGCTCCTTAGCTGTCTCCCTTATCCTTTGGGCCCTTTGCTTCCATGCTGAGTATGAATATAGCACACTAGACCCCTGACCTGGAGGAAGAGGTCAACAAGAAGGTAAAATACGTAGATAACTGATTTGGGAACCTGGAGACCCTGGTAGTCTGGAGGACACGTAAGGACTGGACACTGACAACAAAAACTGGATCCTAAAGAATCGCTTTCTTCGAATGTTCTCAGCAGAACTGACATAGGAACACAGTTCCCTGGGAAGGCAAAGGATTCAGAACTCAGGAGGAAGTAGAGCTTACGAGTGCACTGCAAGTTAAATACATCACTGTCCGAATTGCAAAAGTGTGCTCCGACTCTTTCCTGAGATAAAACCGAAGGAGATGCTATTTATAGTAAGCAAGGAGCAACCGAGAGAATGGAGAGTGGAGGAGAATAAAAATTGTGTGGAACAATTAAAATAAACATGGGGAGCCTTAACAAGTAGAACTGACAGTGTGGAAAATTAAGTTTGCTAAGCAGAAGCTAAATTGAGAACATGGAGATTAATAACAAAGAGAGAAAGAAAAGGAACGCTGAAAATTTGACATTGAGCTTGGAGTGCCGCTCAATGGAATCTTTTATTCGTGCTATGGGAAAGTAGAGGATCAGGTGATCAGTAAACTATTGATAGGAAGGAATTTCCAGATTTCCAAGTTTGATGACCATGTTCCTAATGCATCTATACCCTTTTGGTACCCAGCTGACTGGAGATATCTTCATGGAATTTTTAAAGCAGAAAAGTTGTAAGAAAGACAGAAAGTTCAATATGACATGAATAAATAAGAACACTAATTATGGGGCTGGAGAGATGAGTTGTGATAAACACCTCTCTTCCAGAAGACTGAGGTTTGATTCCCAGCACCCCCATAGTAGCTCACAACTGCTAAGTCCGGTGCACAGACACACATGCAGGCCAGACACCCACTCACATAAACAAAACAGAGCACTAACTATGGACCACCAGCATGATGTTTATTTTGTATACCCTGGATAACCTGATATCAGGCACATAAGATGTGTTTCCTTGTGTTTTGAAAGTTGTCTATTGCTGACTTTATAGTTTTACTCTCATGGATCAGAAAGGTGCAGGATTTCCTGCTGTTTATCCATTTGAAGCTACCCTTCGTATGCATATTGATTACTCATTTCGGAATTTTACATGATGAGTGTCTGTGCTGAAGACAAGAGGATGGTTATGGTAGTCTATTGTCAGTGAACAAACATCCAGTGTTGAGTGTCTATGTAACCTCTACCCCACAATTCCCTTTATTAGCATGGCCTATAACTACACCAACACTCAAACTACAGAAAAAGCACATCACCTTGAAAAAAACTTCTTTTCACCTTGTAGAAAAGCCCTTAGTCCATTTCAGGCCTATGGCAGCTTAGCATTATTTTTAATCCTTTTAGTTTAGAGAATTTCAGATAATTTGTAGTAATTTTCTTTTTATTAATTATTTTTTATAATTTCATGCACATATATAATGTATATTGATTACTTGCACCCCCTACATGTCTCTGCCTCTCACCTCTGTCTTTACTCTGTATATTAATGCCTAATTTTTGTCTGTTTATTTGGTGATGCACTGAGTGTAGCCAGGGGCATCTGGGTGACCATGGGATTGGAGCTAACCATTGAAATCTGGTCTGCTCAAGACTAGAACATAATTGAAGACAATGATTTCCCATCCCCCATAAACTATCAGCAGTCAATATTTCAGCAGTGATGGATAAGGATCTACAAGCCCCTCCCTCTTCGATGATTGATTCCAGACATGCTTGTGCAAACCCAATGCTACTACACACAGTGAGTTTGGTGAGAGTTTGGGGTTGCAGGCTAAGCTATGCCTGCATGATGGCATTTTTGATATTTATTTGCTTTAGTAGGAGGCATCTTATATTTGTCTTGGTGACCTCATATATTGGTCATTCATTCATTTTACTGATGAATACTATTGCACTTCATATTATATACCAAAGCTTGTTTATACCTTTGTCCATTGAAGGACATGTGTGTTATGAGAAGTCTTGAGAAGTTGTGAATAAAGCCATTAATTGTTTTGAATGTAGGGTTTTCAGATTTCTCACAAACTTAATTTTCATCTCCCTTGTGCAGTTACAATGGAGGTTGCTTGGCTGCATGTTAAATATATGTATGATTTTATAAGAAACTGTCCAGTTGTTTTTCAAAGCAGTTGTGCCTTTTTATATCCCTGCAGTCAAAAATAAAGGTTTAGTAAATGAATGTTTTACTGGAAGAGAGTGTTCACCACCATTTTGTCCCATTCTAATAGGTATGAATTAGTATCTTGTTATGTTTTTTCAAGTTATCTATTTGTCTGTCTATTATGAGCTATCATCTGTTTATCTATTTATCTTTCTATCTATTTATCTATCATCTATCTATCTATCTATCTATCTATCTATCTATCTATCTACCTACTTATCATCTGTCAATCATCTGTCTGTCCTGTCTGTCTGTCAGTGTGTGCATGCATGTGTACTCATGTGCATGCATTGCATCCTCATACACAGATAGGCTAGAAGTTGGAGCTGGACTCTTTGGAACTGGAGCCGAAGGCATATGGGAGCTGCCCATAGGTGCTGGAGGTCCTCGTTCCAACAACTCTCAAAGTTCTCAACAATTCTAAGGCTAACTCAAAGTCCAAGTCTCATATAAAAATTTCATGTTCAAAATTTCCCAGACTCACCATCTGAATCTTCTATGTGAGGTTAAGAATAAAATGCTTGTCATGGCCCAACTGAAACCAAAATTTCTCTTGTCTTTGAATTAGTGAAACCACAGAACAAACCATTGCCTTCCAAGCATAATAGTAAGAGGGCCATGAACAGATCACTTCAAAAAGGAGAAGTTGGAAGTAATGACAGATAACAGGTTCCAAGAAAGTTCAAAACAGAGCAGAAGGATTCAGTTTGACTTTAAAATCTCCTTTGGTTGATCTGTCCCACAGATGTAAGGTTGGTAATGCTTCCCTCTTAGATGAGTAGGACAAGGACCCTGTACTCTCAACTTCAAGTCCTGTCAGCATCATCCCTTCAATGTGTGCAGCTCCTGATGTCCCTGATCCAATCTCCTCGGCCCTCCCCTAGATGAAGGTAGCAACTCAGAAATCTCACACAGCCTTATGCTAAAGGCAGGATGTTCTGTGAATTGATTGAGGATAGGGGTTTGGTGGCTAATTTGGTCTGAGGGTTACAATTTGCTTACCCCACCCCATTTTATATATTTGATTATTTAAAAATGTGTTATTTACATGTCAGATGTATCTGTATCTCAGGAATTCTCTCCTTTCCTGTTTTAGACTCTCCAGCAGGTGTTAATTGTTTCTGGTTTCTTGAAGTTTGTCAATCTCAGTGGAAGGTGGGGTATCTGATCTCTGTTGTTCTTGTTTAGCCAAAGCTTAGACAAACACAGGCTAGAATTTCCCAGAAACTCTGCCACCCCAAACAATTAGGCCTCAACTTTGGGAATCCAGAACAATTTTTCTTTTATTCCTGGTTTACTGGGATGGTTGATATTTCATTCTCTTATTTATACTCTGTGGAAGTCACTGTTTTTGCTGGTTTTCCCTGAGTGGTTTAAGTGTTTTGATTTATGGAAGCATTTTTGCTCTAAATATCTCTTTCCCCATTCATATTTTGAATCCCTAGCCCCCTGTACCTCAGATTGTCACCTAGCTTAGAGATAATGTCCTTTTAGGGCTAATTAATTAAAAATGAGGCCATTACACTAGTCTCTATTCATTAAGACTGGTGTCCCCATAGATGGAGAGAAGTCTGACACTGAGGAGAGATTCCATGAAAGTCATATGTCCACCAACAAGCTAAGGAGGAAAGGAGAGAGGCCTGAACAGATTCCCCCCACACCCTAAAAGCAGATCTCTCCTCCCCACCCAGGAGCAGATCCCTCCCTCTCCACCCCAGGAATAGGTTCTTCCCTCCCCACCCCAGGAGCAGATCCCTCCTTCCCCACCCCAGGAGCAGATCCCCCATTCCCACACTCAGAAAGAGCAAACCCTACCTTTACCTGGATCCAACACTCATGGTACCCAGAAGTGTCAGAAACTGTTTTCTGTGGTTGTCACCCAGCCTGTGGTGCTTTGTTAGAGCACCAAATGAATACAAAGTAGAAGACTTGGGTAGAATTTCTTCTCTTCCTGATGCTGGTAGCTTGTTCCTTCCTGAGGCTGGTAGGGGCTGCTGGTATGTTCCCTCTTCTCCTCCCAACCCCTTCTTTCTTGATGCCATGTAGAGAGTTCCATTGAAATGGTTCTGTGAATGGATATAAGCACCTTCAGCCACCTTCCCAGACTCAGGTTTCCACTCTGCTCTCCAAGTGCTCCTCAGCCTCGAGCCATGGATGAAGGAGGATAGCTTCTCCCATGACAGCCTGGTTTTCCTGCCACATTCTCCTCTCTCTCTCTCCACCAGAAATTTCAAACTAGTTGACTGCTCTAAGGACCTAGATCGTTGATGGATTCAAGAAAAACTATAACTTTACTTCTTTTCTATTTCTTGGGAAAGTCTCACACAGGTCAAAGTATCACACATCTCAGCACCACATTCATGAAACTTCCTCTTACTTCTGTGGAGAGAGTCAGTAGATTTAAAAAAAAAGCATATTCCCAGAGTAACCTCTGTTACTATGCTTTGTAATACCAAAGTTTCTTATGCCCTTAGCTTTTACCAGACCATGAGGCATCTGAGAGCAGACTGTGTCTTTCGAGGTTACCTTGTGGTCACCAAATACAATGTCACCATAACCTGAGTGCTCATAACCTGTCTGGTTCAGTAAAAAGTCCCTGGAAAATATGTTGAGAGGTTGACTTTCATTCCAATGGACCAGAATATTATACAGCTGAATACTGAAGAGACTTCTTGATTTCTTGCTTTGGACAAATATCTAGTTGATTCTTTTTTTATAAATGAGTTCATACAGTATATATTTTCCAGGCATAGTCAACTTGCAAAAGAAACAGAATTGATTCATAATAGAAACCAGGAAAGTGTAGCCCAAATGCGGGCCCTGAAGTCACCTAACCTTCTGCATTCATCAGTGTGTGGCTTCCGGTGACCAAACATCACAAAACTGTTTCCCAATTTGGGTCATGATATCTCCTTCTGAAGAATCACTGTAAGAATTTGGCGTGACCCATAACCCAGAACATCCAGAATGTAGAAGCTGTATCTTAAAGATGCTCATTTTTGTGGCGTATGGCATTAGCATCTTAATGTTTATTACTTATCCCTCCCACATAACTAGCGCCAAGCTGTGAACTGCACCAGGGCAATCTTTACATCTAGGTCAGTGACACGCTTTCCATATGACATATGTTTAACAAAACAATCAGTGTTATAATCTTCTAATGTTACAGCCACACAGTTACCTCACACAGAGGTCATGGAAAACCATACTCTTTGTTGACATTTTGAGAGTCTAAACACACTGTGTATTATTGTGGCATCATAAGTAACATAAGGTGCTGGTTTGTGGTGCAAACTATAATGTTAGATAGAGTTGACAAGTTTCTATAACTCTGCCACTTGCCAATTTTACGAACTATGCAGTCAAGAACCCTTGGCTATGCATTCCGTCTGCACACTCTAAAAGGCAAGCACTCTGTTGCCCTGTTGTCATTTTTTTCCAGACCTCTGGTTTAGTTAGCCCTTTCTCCTCTTCCTATGCCGGACGGATCCCACTTTCCTTTCTGGTGCACGTTCTGCAGAGGAACTTGGGGCAGGAAGGGAGACTGAAGAATAAGCCAATCGGATTTTCCACATTTTCACAGTAGCTTAAATGAGGCAGGAGTTTGCAGCCCCTGGATGTAGCTGGGTGCCCCTTCCTGCCCTTCCTGCATTATCTATTCATCTCATCCTCCATCATAGCTCTCTGGTCTTGAGGGCCTCAGAGGTTGCCCCTCCCCTACCATGTGCTCTGTGAGTGACTCAGCGTTTACATGGCCTTCCCACAGCTCTAGGAATCAGAGAGGAACCTGGGAGTAGGGAAAGCCAGTGGCCAGCTTGGCACGCGAAGGGATGCTGGAAGTGCAGCTGTTGAGTGAGGTCCTGGGTCTGACAGGACAGATGAAGCCCTTTGTTCCTGCAAATGGGCCTTTCCTGGCAGTGATGGAGCTCGCCTGCCGTCCAGCCCCTCTCCTTCTCTTCAGCTGCAGTCATTATCCTAAAGTGGTTTTATTGATCTGCTGACTCCCTGTCTCCTGCATGCTCTCCTTCTCTCCCCCCTCCCCCTTGGCCCCCCATCCTCCAGGGCTCCTAACTGCTCTGTTACACAGGCAAAGCTTCTTTTGCAGGGGTGAATGCTGATTTTGAGGTTAGATTGGACGATGGCACTTGCTCTGGGAAGGGAGATAGCCCCAGAGAACAAACACTTTTAGGGGGACAAAGTCTCCATTAGCCAATGATACCATTTCTAGATGTTAGGGATTTTGTTACTTCAAAGTTTTGTATGGTGAGAGGGAAGACATGAAGTTTTGAGTTCAAAATTTGCAACTCAGCTGGCCACAGTAAAACGTGAAATGTCCTGATAATAGCCCACTTTTAACAGTCTTTAAAATCATATTAGTGCTGATATGGTTTCCATGCAATCATATGTAATTTAGCATCTTTTATCATTTTTTTTTGTCTGGGTTTCATTATATGCTTCTTAAAATTATGTATCCTTATTTCGTTCTTAGCAACTCTGTGAGGTAACTGTTTTAACCCCAAGTACAGGTGAGGAAAAAGAAATCATTTAAGAATCACACATCTAACAGATACCATAGACAGAACTCAAGGCTAACCCAGTCTGGAAGAAAAAGCCTATTTTCTTCATTTGGAAAATTACGTTTATAATGCTGCTTGATATCTGAGGTGTATATTGGATTAAGCTGTGCTCTGTTATAGGTGGGCTTGGCTTGATATTTCTTGTGAAACCCAAGCTGTCTTCATCTTTAAGGGTGTAGAGGGATATCTGGGTATTAATTCCCTTTGCCCTGTGCCACCTTAGTCATATGAACAGTTGGGAAGACTTTCCAGTTCAAGCCTCCTGTTCAGTTCTATTCTGACTCTTACAGTTATTTCAAACAGTCCAAGTTAAACTTGAACCTGTGTTCTTAGTGAAAACATAAAGCCTGGATGGTGATTTAATTGTCTGCTCAATGTCCATCGAAAAAAGTTTGTTTACAATCCCTTTTTTACAAATTTTTTATTGGTGCCACACAGAGCCAGAACCCAGCCATGGAAACGCATGTGTTCTTATCCCTGGATGTTCCAGGCGCCTGGTGTCAGAGAAGGTCATGAGGAACAATACAGAGTTATGAGGCACCAGAGACCAGGATGCTGCCATGACCTTTAATTAAACTTATGATCACCTTATGTGCCTGTAAGGAAGGCACATTTAGAGAAGATGTATGTACCTTCCAAGGGCCTAGAATGAATTACTGCCTTGTTAGAATAAAAGTAAGGGAGGTCTCTGGAAGAACTAGGTTCTGATTATTAGTGAAGGCAGGAGAATGGAGCATCCGGGAGACAATCCCTGTACATAATTATTATTTATTACTATTGAACAATACTATTTGCTGTGCACCAATCCGGTCCACTGACATATATAACATTGACATGCTCTTGGCCCTGCCAAATCAATACCTTCTATTGCAGACTATAGAGATGACTTTTGTCCTTTATCTGCCCCTGGTACACATTTTTAAAGTGGGAGATGCTCAGAGTGAGATATTATGTTCACTCTCTCCATTTTTAAGATGATGCCTACAGTTGTTCTTTTTACAGCAAAGTCTAATTGCAGCTTTTTTTCTTTTGACTTATAAAGTTGGCCATGAGTCTTCATTAGGAAAATAGTGATGTAGATTTAGTAGGAAATGATGAGGAGAGACGAGAGAGGAGTAAGCGGAAAGGGTTTAAAATGGACTGCAGGTGAGTGTGCTTTGGGTTCCGCCCCAAACCTCCCATTGCACATATAGGAGATTGGGCTCTGATCCTGCCACTGTGGGAACTACAATCAGGTATTGTGCAACTTTTGTGCCTGTGTTTCCTCTTTCACACAATGATGAGCTTGGGCTGAATCTAGCATGCCAAATATATAGTACACATATTTCACCATGATTTCTATGCCTATAGTAGACATTAATAATCGAATGCAGCTCTTTTTCTAAGCAAGTCAAAACACAGTCTTAGTTCACTCACAAATGAGTGCTGTGTTATGATCTGAACTTTAAGAGCTCACATAGCGGGCTTATTTCCAGCCTTGGCATCCTAAGATCCTAAAATAGTGACTGTGTTCTCTAAGTTAATGCCACAGTTTTTTCTACATGTTGAACTGACCCTTCACAGATCTTCAGTTCATATTTCAGTAAGGAGGCTATTGTAACACAACAGATATTCTCATTAAAAGATGCTATTCTTTACTCCAAAGCAAATTCCAGCCAAACTACCCTCAGATAAATTGCATTCTGATTTTGTTTCTTGATCCTTGTTTTGAGTGGTTTTTCCATTTACATTTTCCATGTGATTTTTTTTCTGAATTGAGACTTTTTGTTTTGATTCATTGTGGTATTTCTGTCTTATTAGCAGATCTTAAATATAGATGATAATGGTTTTTCAGTGTGATACTTTCATGCCCAGGAATAATGCACTTTGGTCCTATTCAACTTTTGAATCAAATCTTAAAAGAATATAATAGTTATGGGCCAGTATGGAGTTATCTCTTTGAGCAGGTTTCCTGTAAATTTTGTATAAGTACTCTCCATCATTTATTCCTCATTCCTGAGTAGACACGTAAACACCAAATAAAACAGGGACCCCAATAGGTAGTGACATCCATTAGCTCCTTTGTGGCATTGGTTTATGGAACTTGCTGGGTGTCTTCAACAAATATTTTACTGTGAATTTATTTGTCTGCTAATT
The DNA here is from genome assembly GCA_001685075.1 of Bramus lutescens. Lineage (NCBI taxonomy): Eukaryota > Metazoa > Chordata > Mammalia > Rodentia > Cricetidae > Bramus > Bramus lutescens. The sequence continues at coordinate 165,424 of LOEQ01004448.1, forward strand.
AAGTAGTTTACTTGTGTGTGGAATGTTGTGGTTGTGTATATGTAGTATATGTGATATATGCATATGTGTTTGTTCAGTTGAGTTTGTCTTGTGTACATGCTCAGAAGCTAAAAAAAAGATATCAAGTTCTCTGCTCTATCCCACTCTACCCTGTTACCTCGAGATGAGGTCTCTCACTGAACTGGAGCTAAGCTGAAAGCCGGTGAGGCCCAGTGATCCTTTTGTCTCCACCTGCCATGTCACTGGGGTTCCTGGTATGTGCATTCATGTTGTGCTCTTATTATTATCATTATTATTATTATTAATGTTTTTTAAGACAGGGTTTCTCTGTGTATCAGCCCTGGCTATCCTGTAACTTACTTTATAGATCAGGCTGGCCTTGAACTCAAAGATCCTGCCTCTGCTTCCCCAATGCTGGGATTAAAGGCATGACCACTACCGCCCAGCTCATGCTAGGCTTTTGACATGGGTGCTGGGACTTGAATCCATCTCCTCATGCTCGCATAGAAAGTACAATAAGCACTCTTACCTGCTAAGCCACCTCTCCAGCCCCTGTGGAATGCCTTTATCTTCTTTATTATTATTTTAGAAGACTCTTACTTAAGAACAGATGAATAACTAATTCTTTTCCAAGGCCATCTTGAAAAGTCATGCAATAAAACTAGTTATTTATTTGGGATGGGATCACATGAGCACCTGGCTGAAAGCTCTAGCTTAGCCTGCACTTTAAGGGAAATCTGTGTTTTATATTATAGCCCTTCGGTCCCTGCTGGTGTTGTCACCCAAGGCTGAGGCTCAACTGGAGGCTAACAAAAAATGTTAACTGCAAGTACAAATTCGTTTCATAATATGTATGCGCTACCTCCCTCTCATAAGCGTCCAGTCTGACCTTAGAAATCAGGGGAACTCAAGTCAGGCTACCCTTGCTGCACACATCACTTGACAGACCTACAGACCTAAGAGGAGAAAAGAGCCTCTGAGGGAAAGCAGGATTTCCAAATGGAAAGTTGAATGGACCCTGGTTGGCGACTGGCAAGCGACAGTTCCCCGTAACACAGAACATAAGACTCGCGCTATAGAGGCTTGCATCACAGCCCCAACCTACTCGTCTGCCAATGGCCTCGAAGAACTTCTCAGACTCCTTAAAATACTTTCAAAAATTATACACAGGAAGTCAAATGGATGTATGGGGTCTACATGCAAGTAGGAGCCTTGTCTTTATCACCATCAGCAACATCTGCCGTGATAGAGAAATCGGTGGCATCAAAATTGGGTTTTATGTCCCAAAGTGGGAAGATGAGAAGGTGTGGAAACTGCCCAATATCAACCAGCTTTGGTTTTATTAATCACCCTTAATAGGAAATCTCCGAGCACACGTCTTGGAATACAGTAGTTTCTCCCATGAGAGAAAACCAAACGAATGAATGGATGGAAGGTGATGGGCATCCTAAGCCTCTGCCCCTGAAGGTTCCCTGGGAATCTTCGGATCTGAGGTAAATGAAGTCACAGCATGAGTTTCCTCCTCTCTCTCCTCCAGGCTGCTGAGACCCAAGAACTGGCACATGCCACTGCTGGTCGACACACGCATAGTCGTGGCCCTGCCACCCTGATATGTCGTCCCAGCTGTCCCCAAGAAGCAGAGCTAACAGAGGATACAGGCTCCGGCTGCTGGGAGCACATCTACATTCATGCCCTTCACTGACGGAAGCAGACTAGGAGGGCCCCTAGAGTAAAGAATGAGAAGTCTTTAATTACGTCTCATGCTGGCTATGATGAAAAAAAACCATAGAAACCCACAGAATCTAGAAGGTTCTCCATTCAACAACTAACCATTGCTGTCCTTCTGCCCCATCCTTGGGCTTCATCTTGAATCCTGTGATCCCTTCACTCTGGTAAAAGAGGGTGCTTGGGGGTACCATCTGGTCCATTCTCAGAGCTGGAGGAAGTCAGTCAGCAAGTTTTTTTTTTTTCTACAGCAGGGATTTGAAGCACCTCCATGACAGGAAGTCCTCTCTGATAAATTTGTCCCTTCCTGTTGGACCCAGTGGATTTTCTTTTGATATTTAGTTTACAGACAGGAAAATCATTGGGATCTGGAGTCGTCTTGATAACACTGCTAATGCCCCTGCCAGGACTCCTCTGTGTGCTCTGTTCAAGCCCTGGGACTCAAAAGGGCAATCATTTCAAAGCTCCAGGTGTCTGTTTCAAGGGTGATCACATGACATCCCATAAGCACATTTATGAAAGGGCTAATTAAGAATACAGATGTCTTCAGCTCACAATACCCAGACAGCTGAAATATGTATTAGATCTCTTTTTAATGTTCAAACTTCATATCCTCAGTTCTTTCCAACAGAAGAGCTAATAATAGAGAAACAAAGCACAGGCAGGCAGGGCCTTTGGTCCTTCTTCTCTCACTAATTGACACACTTTGTTTACAGAGGAAACACCTAGCACATCTACAAATTGGTATTTTACAGCAATGCCTTTTAAAGGATTATTTTGTTTTCCCCTTTTAAAAATGGCTCAGACATAGCACTGTTTATCCAGGACAGGAGAATTTCAAAGGAGTTTTAAGTCTAATTCTTCTGAGGCAGAGCTGATGGCTGTACCAAGATCATCTGAGTCCGAGATGGAGAGAGCCATTAAGATCACTCAGCCTTCAGAAGAAACCTCCTCTTCTTGTCAGGCTGTCTCTAACTCCTCAGAGGCAGAAAAAAAAGGAGCAATTATCATATTAAAAACCGTCTTAGAGACATGTGGACTGCAAGGCATGTGGAACTCTCCACAGGCACTTGGGATTTTCTTATGTGGAATGGAACAATAGTTATCCTCCCAACCCTGACTTGAAAAAAAAAATGAAGGCTGCAGATTTTAAAGGAGAGTCCAAAATGATGTCAAAATACCCAAATTATGTTTTATCAAAACAATGCCTTGTTAAGGCACAAAGACATCTTGACAGCGCTGCTATGGTATTTTGTTCATTTCTTCTTTTTTACTATTCGTTCACCCGTAGGAATACAACTGTTATTTTTGGAGGGCTTGCTAGTCACTGTATCAGGAACTGGGTTTGAGGGCCCAGGGATGAACACAATTGCACTAGACTCCAGTGACTAGAGGAAGGCACACAGTCAAAAACCACACTCTGTGTCACTTTGGAGAAGGTACTTGAAAAGAGCGTAGCTGGAGCGAGGCGGTTTGGAACACGATGCAGGTTTGGTATTACCCTTTAATTCAGTCCATGGAAAGAGGACTTAGCATCACTGAGCAAGGAAGCTGAGAGTCTGTTAATGGCCTCATTCTCTTGGAATGAAAGTGAGGACAAGATGTCACTCACTAATGCCTCACCTTACCCAGGACTTCCCTTTCTGGCTTTGCACATCTGCTATTCTCTTAGGAAAACTGTGTTGCTTTTGTTCCATTATCCCCTTTCTCACTTTATCCTTTAAAATATAACTGAGCATCTGCGAGGCCCAAATACTTTCCTGGGGATTCACTAGTGCCTGGGAGGATCTGACACCCGTGTTTATATTCTTTATATGTCCTGAGAAGCAAATCGGGCTTGATGGAGTCCTCACACCAATATTAATGGAGGGCTTCAAGGGACAGCCTTCTAATTCTCCTACTTCCTAGCCCTTTCTCCTTAAAACTGTTTTAGTTTCCTACTTCTCTGGGATTAGATTGCCATTAGCAGGTTAGAATCCACTGACTTCTGTGTGAACAACATCCTAAAAGTCAAGTGTCCCTAAAACATTCAATGACTGTGAAGACATCTTAATTTCTGCCTGACTGCCATTTACAAATTGGAGTATTGTTCTCCTTTTCCAAAATTTCTGTTCTGTGCTTTGGAAGTTGCTAGACTCTTTGTTATCCAAGATAGAAGCCACTAACCACTTGCGGCCACTGGGCATTGAAATGTGGCTACTCTAAATTGAGAGGTACTGTAAGTGTATAGCAGGCACCAGACTACAAGGACTGTGTGTGGAAATAATGAGAAATACACTACTAGCATCTTTAAATTTTTATTATGTATATGCATATAGGTGTACATGTGTGCTGGAAGCCTGTGTGTGTGCAGTCAGAGAAAAGTCTGTTCTTGCCTTGTACCATCTGGACCCCAGGCATAGAACTCAGGTTCTCAGGTTTGGTGGCAGATGTCTTTAGCTACCAAATCATCTTTCTGGCCCTCGTTAACATCTTTACTGAATACATATTGAACTTATATGTCAGCTATAGTGTGTGATGTAGGGTATATTATTACTTACATTTATTTTAAAGAATTGTTACCATAAAAATCTGAAACTATACAGTAGCTGTCATTGTCTGTCCAAGCCAGAGAGTGTTTATTCCTTACTACTCCCCAGCTCATGAATCCACCAGGAGATTTTGCCCAGGATTATGGATAATACTCATTCTGTTCTATCACCATGGTCAAATCTGGTACACACTCATTACTATTTGCTAGGCCCTGTGTATTGTGACAGGTGCCGAGACCACAGTCCTGAAGGAAGATGAAAGCAAACAATGCAAGAACGTTCTTTCTCTTCTCTGGCTTATTCTGTGGACAACCCGGAGGAAATTTTGGTGTCCACCATTACATGAGTACTTAGTTTTGTCAGTGCCTGGAAAGTGGCATGTCAGAAAACATGCAGCCTGTTCAATGACGAGCTACTGTTTCTATAGCCCAACTGAAGCAGATGGCTTCTGATACGTGACCAAAGTATCACTCAGAAGAATGCTTCACAGAATATAGTTTTACAGAGAGTGTGTTGCTTGGGAAATTAGCAGCTGTTCTGAGCAATGACAAAAGCAGAAGCTCTTCATCTGGGGCTAAGGACACTCAGGGAACTCTGGGTCAAATGAAACACAACATGTCTTAAGTTTGAGGAGACTGTCCAAACTTTTCTTCTTCTCAGGCACCCTTATGAGCTTCCACCAGTGTCTTAACCGTGGGAGTTTGCTAAGCATGTTTGGCCATGGATTCTGGGGACAGAATTGTTCATAACTTCCTTCTGAGGTCAAGTTCCATACTCTTACTTGTTCTTTAGAACTTGCAACGCCCCTGGGGCCTACCATCTCTCAAACGCACACCTGCATTCTGTTGTGGGCTCTCTAGCTGTTTTACTGCCAGGCTTCATCTAGATCTTACCAGGAGAGGACGCTAGAGGAAGACTGGAAGACCTGAAAAGAAAGTGGAACAAGTGCCTTCTTTCTGCTTCCTGTTCTTTCAGCTTTCTCCCAAGTGATGCTTCCTCAACCCAACACCAGCTGTTCTTTCTTGCATCTGCAGGTAGATCCAGTCACAGCATGCATATATATGATTACACACACGCATAGTATATGTTATATATACATATATATTAATGTCTGGCCACAAGAACCTCTCCCCAGTTTGCGTGAGTATCAGCTCCAGGTTGTTCCTCCATTAAGTGGCCAAATTTTTCATGTAGGGTCTCTTTCCTTTGTACCGCAGCCTTATGGATGCTGGTGGTTTTTTGTAGATAGTCCTTTTGGATTCACAAGATGCTCTCTTTGCGCCTCCACGTCTTTCACGTTAATTGTTCTACTGAAAGAGCCTAAGTGGGTTCTGACTGTAGCCTGGACCTGCTCCACAGACCACCTTCATCTTTCCCATCCTAAGGTCAGCAATGAGAACGTGCACCAGAATGTAACATGAGAGAAATGACACCGGTTTCACCATCAGCCCAGCCAGGGTCCATGCTCAGCCCTCGGGGTAAGCTCTTGTTAATCCCCAGACACTTCAGGCCTAAGAAGATGGTTCTAAGCAATCAACCATACTATCACTGAAGATTCTGTGGGTTTGTTCAGCTATGAACAAAGATATCTAGATTTGTCAGTTTTGGTCTTCTGTGTAAAGAGAGAATGCACTTTGGTTTCCCAGCTGCCCAGACCTACATAATCACACAGAAGCTATATTAATTATAACAATGTTTGGCCAATGACTTAGGTGTATTCCTAGCTAGCTTTTACATCTTAAATTAACCCATTACTATTATTTCTATTATTTTATATTTTACCATGAGTCTCATGGTTTGATACCTCACAGCTTGCTTCTTGGGCAGCTACATGGTTGACTCCACCTTCTTTCTCCCTGCATTCAGTTTCGTTTTCCCAACCTAGCTAAATTCTGCCCTGCCAGAGACCAAAGCAGCTTCCTTATTAACCAATGGTAATAAAACATATTCATAGCATACAGAGGGGAATCCCTTATCACTTCTCTCTTGGAACCCAGGGCTTACTGACTGACAAAGTCATGGAGAAAGACTCTGATTGCACTTCTTCCCAGATTATACTCTTGGTCCAGTTACCTCATAAGAAAATTCTCACAATAGGAATTCTACTATTTGGGGGACAAAGTCTTCAACACATCAGCTTGTAGATGGCATTTAACATCCAAGTCATAACAGGGCTAAGTCTCGTATTGAAGAAATACTCAGTGGGAAAACAAGTCTTTGAGACTCCCCAGGTTCATGCGGAGGCTACGTAGCTCATCTTATCTCCCTTGCTCTGTTCTACACTAGTGTTCTAAATGAACACTAGCATGGCCCCCGCTATGCTGAGACCCATCTCCATCCCCTGAAAAACTGTGATGATGGATGCTATAAAATAATCCCACATTAACTCAGAATTGAGTATAATAAAGGGTTATTTATTTAGGACTAGACTCACAGAACACAGTCCTCTGTATGAATGGGGAACAGAAACCAAGTCCAGAACCTGGGAGAGAGAGTGAGCACATGCTTTACATCGGCATTTATAGTATAAGAGGCCATGCCCAAGTGGGCTGCTGTCTTAAAGGCTACTGGCTAAAGGAGCTCCCACAGTACCACTGAGTCCTTCAAGTCCCTCTCTAGAACTTGGTCCCATTCTGGAAGTCTGAAGTTTTTTGTGCAAGTGGCTTTAACCATCTCTTTCCCAATATTCAAAGGCAAGAAAAAAAAGTGAAAATGAAAACAGAAGCATATGTAAATACATAACAAGAAAGCAAATGCTGTCTCCTCCTTTCCCATCCACCACATCTTCAGTCTCTCTGTCACACCTGCCCCTTTTCTGTGCATACGCAGGGCTCAGAAACTGCCTCCTACCTCTCCCTGGAGCTCACTGTGTATTTACTCACCCTCTCAACACAGTGCTTTATGGTGGTGGCATTGATGGAAAGCCACACAGACTTGATTGGAAGCCCACATTCTCCTCTTACCCTGACTTACCTTCTGAGCCATTACAGAATACATAATCTCAAGAAGAGCTCCATGTACTACATGGTCAGTGCCTTCTGAAATTCTCTAAACTGGAGTAATTCTTAACAAATAGAAGGTGTGTGTTTGGAGGAAGTTACATGTTTTTCATTAATGCTTACTGTTAACTGAGTAGATTATGGGTAGTGTAATTTAATTTAGACTTAATGGCAATATTTTTTCCTTACTAACAAAGTAGTTATTTGTTATTAGGAAAATATTTATTGAAGTGGAATTGTGTGATCTTTCACATTATGATTAGACATTTTAAAACCATTTTTAATCTCAATTTGGGCTTAATTAAGATTCATTAAGCATTTATTACATCTAAATTGAATTCTAGTGGAGATGAGGGTTTCTGAGGAAACAGGATTCTACACTTCATTCACTTTCAGTTCCCTCAGAGCGACATGGTTGCACAAGGAGGTGAGAATTGGTGGGACTCTGCATTATATGCTGATATGGAAAGTCTGGTTGTGTTTCTAACTGTGGAGATGGCATTGGCTTATCAGGAAACCTTGGACAATTCTTACACTTTTTTCATAATCAACTTACTGCCCTAGAAGATTAGAATCATAATACAATAATTGTAGAAGTGGAAAGACAGGGATTCAATATCAAATTGATAAATCATATTCTTATCTTGGGTGTCTATAACTCATTATGTAACAGAATTAAAGAAATTCCTCAAAGAAGAATAAAGACATTAGATTTGACTTTTCACTGTGGTAAAACTATAACTTAAAAAAATGGCAGCACGTATCAAGCTGTCAATCAGAAGCATAGATTCCAGAGAAAATGTAACTGGTGGAAAGTCAGAGAAGCAAAGTCAGAAGTTAATGAGTCCGGTGTTATAGAAGCTGGAATGAGAAACCAGGGCTAGAGGTGAATCCAGGTCAAGTGGTGAGTCTTAATCCAGTGGGAACCTAGGAGGATGAGTTTGAAGCAAACTCCTGGCCTGGGCCTTGTTGAGTAGTTGGTGCGAGTAAAGCCATGTTGCATGGATGATTCATTTCTGCTCCATGTCGGGAGAGCTCAGAGGTGAGCCCTTGCCCCATGAAATTCCCCCAGATGCACAAACATCACATTCTTTCTCCCAATAGCCGACCTCTGTGGATCGGCTTTGTGCCAAGTCATGTGTCAGGCATAGTTGCGGTCAACAAGCACAGATAAATACTCTTGGGGCCTCCATGCCATAACAGTGAAGAGACAGGCTGATGCCACATGATAAAATACTAAGAGCTGTGATCAGGATAGAGATAATATGTCAAGTGAGGAATTATGTAATGTGACAACCACTGAACACTCATTTCACACAACTTCCAACTTGTCATCCTTTTAAGAATCTTCTCTGAATTTTACTTTAGGGTCCTGCTAGGCTTTTGACCTAACTCAACCTCATCAGGAAAAAAGAAATGAAAAACACACTTTCTTTCTTGCCTCAGTGCCCTATTGGGTGGTATGGCTCCATTTCACCTGCTCAGAAGAGAGGATGAAGTATCTCTTCTCAAAGAGAAATACTCCTTCTTGACTGACTTCCACTTCTCCTGAAATCAGATCTTTTGAATGAAATTGGATCTTTATTTTGATCTATCAATTTAGGTCTTTTACTGTCTAGAAACCTGAAGACAGTTCCCTAAGACCCAGCAACCTACTATATCCTGGTAGTTTTCCACACTCTTCTAGCATTCAGTAATGAGAACCAGAAAGAAACAAGGCATAAAAATCCACGCAGGCCTAACTAAAAGGAGTACTCCTGAATGATTCCTCTGTTAAAAAGAAATTAAAAACATCCTTAGCTCACTGCCAGCCCAGGATGGTGTTTGGGCATCTTAGATTAATATTCTCACGTGCTAAATTATGTGAACACAGCACACACGGCTGCTAGATAATTCCCATGAAGTCTTCGGGGCCAGTCTGTACCCATTCTCCTTCTGATCTTTAACTCAGAAGTCTGATCAGTGCCAACAGCTTTCAGTGGTTCTCTTGACTTCTGGCTCCTGCTTGAGGGATTCCAATGCGAAATTCAAGGCAGAAAGTTGAAAACAAAGCAAGAATGTGGAGAAATATGTGTTCTCCTCTCCTTCTTACATGGAATCATGGGTGGCTGCCTCTGACACAGCTTTGTACAGTACATGGCCCTTTGGTCCAGGGGACTCCTCCTTGCCCCCATCCCTCCAGGCTCTAGGGTGGTCACTGATCTTAATTGTTAGTATCTCTGGGACATTATACTGCTTCCATTGACACTCTACAGCCTGCCTATAATGTTGTAAATAATTACCTTATTATTTAACAATTACTTAAGAATTACCTGATTAAGGTCTATTAGAATACCCCTTGGAATGCATTATCCGTCTTTTACTATGACCCTGGCTGACAGACACACACAGAAGCTCTGGGATTAAAGGCTTTGCTCTGTGCCTTCATAGAGACTGGGGATTCTGCCTATCCCAACCAGCCAAGATGTCTCTAGCTGTATTTCTAGTCAATTTGAGACACAATAAAATCACTGAACTGAACAAGCTACGTGATCGAGTTCCCGGACATGCTTTTCTGCCATAGGGAACAGGTTGGGCTCTGCTTAATTTTCATCTAGTATCTTCTTTGTCTTCAGAAAAAGAGAAGACCAAGTGCTCCAGAAGGGAAGCAGGAAAAAAAGGAGGACCATGAAAGGCACTCAAGCAACAATGACTGAAAAAAAAAAACAAAAGAAAACAAAAACAAGTAATGGTTTATCAGAAACTAGGGCAAGGGGAACATTAAAAAGAAAAAAGAAGAAACAAAGGCACAAACAAAATACATGTGATGATTGCTACAAGGAAAATAAATAGGTGAGATGGAAGAGAAGCAAAATGGAGGAGGAGGAGAAGAGGAGAAAGGGGAGGGAAAAAGAGGAAGAGAAAGAAGAGGAGGAGGAGGAGGAAAGAAAAGCTAAGTCTTGTAGACAATGTATCAAGAAAACAGAAATCCAAAGTACCAGAGTCTTTGCCACCAAGGAATGGGTCCGTCTAAAGTTAGGTACTTGAGCACATACTGGTAGAGAAGGCAAATTGCTACAGCGAGGAAGGATGTAGGCAAGAGCATGAACTGTTTTACTAGTGTGACTGACAGCAACACACTCAAGGAATGCGACTGATGCTGATTTTGTGGAGTCCCCCCCCGTCCAGCTTTGTGGGGTGTTCTAAACTCATGGGCCGCCCAGGATGGTGTTCAGTAGTCCAGATTAACAACTCCAGTTTTGACAATGAAACCTGTCCAGTATTAAGCCAGGCCTGTTGGCGTGTGCATGTAATCCTAGCACTCTGGAAGCAGAGACAAAAGTATCAGAAATCCAAGGCCATCCTTGACTGAGTTTTAGGTCAGTCTGGCCTACACAAGACTGTTTCTCAAAAAGACAAACAAAACAAAAACAAACACAAACAAGCAAAACCTGTCAACTTGTTTGTTTCATATTCCTTCATGAAGATGGTGTACTACTCATAAAATGGTTGTGAGGGTTAAAAAGGAAGACAATATATAAAATATTGTATTGTTTGATATAAAATTAGAACTAAAGAATGCGTTCACTTTCTTCATCTCTTCTATCTTCTTCCTTCTTCCCAGAGGTGGTATTAAAGATTCATGCAGACATACATTATTGTTACTATTGTCATTACGTGGGTGTGAGGGGGTAATGTAATTTTTTAAATTGGTCAGAGTACTATTTTCCATAATGTGGTTACACAATTTTCTACATACTATTTTTCGAAAAAAAACCTACTCTCTTGTACTCAAAAAGCACCCATTTCTCTCAAGGGCATTTCCTGGACTTCATTGCCCCTTAAAAGCCCACCTTATGTATTTTATGTGTGGGAGGAATGTCTGTGTGCTGTACCCCTCCCACTACAATGTCAACCCTTACTAGGAGGTCCCCAGGGGTGAGGGATCCTCTCCCTCTTCAGCCTTTCTCCTTGGGGTTTCATAGTCCATGTTGAGGTTTTAATAGATTACTTGAAAAATATAAATCATTAGTATTAGAAAAAGAAGGAAAAAATAAGAGAGTGTTTCTAAACTTAACTGTTGCGTGAATTCTTGTTGCAAGGAGCCACTTGTTCGTCCCAGCTGCCCAGAATGGAAATAATCACACAGAAACTGTATTAATTAAATCACTGCCTGGCCCCTTAGCTCTAGCTTCTTATTGGCTAACTCTTACATATTAATTTAACTCATTTCTATTAATCCATATACCACCACAAGGTCGTGGCCTACCAGCAAAGTTTCAGCATGTCTATCTCCAGTGGTGGCTCCATGGCCTCTCTTTCTCTGCCTTCCTTCTCTCAGCATTCAGTCCAATTTTCCCACTTACCTGCTCTGACCTATCAACAGGCCAAGGCAGTTTCTTTATTCATTAACCAATAAAAGTAATACATAGACAGAAGGACCTCCCAAACCAAATTCGAATTAGTCTTAATAATAAAACCCTGGAGTCAGATATTAGGAGGTGAAATCTGAAAGATCAGAGAAGCGGAGCGGCCAGCAGAGGTTCTCACCTCTACAAAATTCTCAGACTGAACGGGGTATCCTGTTTCTGCAAGTCCTCAAACTGAGTGCCCACCATCTCTATGAAATTTCCAGAAGAATGTTGAGCTCCTGTCTCCTCCCACATTATATTCCTCCTCTCTCGGCCTATCTCCACTTCCCATCTCCACCTCCCTAGTGCTGGGATTAAAGGCATGAGCTATCATTGCCTGGCCTGTATGGCTAACTAGTGGCTTGGCTCTGTACTCTGATCTTCAGGTGAGCTTTATTTGTTGGAAAACAAACAAAATATTACCACAGGTAATGATGAATTAATTTTTTTTTCTTGGGAGTGTTTTTGCCTATCAGTATTCTGCAAGTCTCGAGCTCAGATTGGGCTTCATTGAGAATTTGTCTATTGAACAAATACCATCTTGTTAGGACAAGCAAGGTTGGGAAAGTGCATGCCCATGCCGCCATCAACCCTGTCCCCTGACTCTGCCCCTAAAGAGGCCTTCTTTTGCCTGCTTGGAAGCACTTTTTCTTTTTCTAGCTCAGCAGAGCCTGCTCGTGTCTCCACTCTGATGATAAGCCCCATTAACACCCGAACTTTCATCTGCCTGGGTGGCATCAGGGTCTGGGGGACATGTAGCCTCAGCCCTGGCGCTTGGGTGGCATGTGGCTGTGAGCCTCTGAGGAAATACATCAGTTTATAAAATGGACAATGATGATGATAAAGATAACGTTATGAGAACAAGGACAGTGCATCTACTCAGCCATGCTGGGGACTCTGGAGAGATGGCCTCTAATTCTCATAATTATGGTTGTCAGGGACCATTATCCCATTTATCAGATAAGGAAAGAGCCCCAGGAGAGTGGATACCTTACCTAGTCTTTCATATACAGCATAGCTAGGAAGAAAAGAAGGGTCAGTGTTAGTGTCTCTCTCTCCTTTTTCTTTTCCTCCCTCCTTCCCTCCCTCACACACACACCCTCTCTCCCACTGTGTATGTGTGTGTGCGTATGTGCACGCACGTGCGTGTTCTCTTTATTATACATTAGGCACTCATCAAACCCTAAAACAACAAAAATAGCTAAAGGAGCAGAGTCCTTCTACTCCTTGTTGGGGCTGTCCTGTATGGGGAACAGAGGGGAGCCTGGAAGGTGATTATACTCTCTTCAGTCACCTAAGACTTTCGGCCACCCAGCTTGCAGGTAGAGATATGAAAAAGTCAGTGTCCACATCCGGAATTTGCCCCAGGGAACACCTTTTGGTGGCATGCTTTCTAGTGCTTTCCAGATCACATCCTATGAATGTCACAAGCTTGGAGTAAAGGGCAGAGACGCAGGAACTCTTGCACGCATTTGCTCAGCTTACTGTTCCCACGGTTTCTGCTCCAGGAACTTGGGTGTGGTCATTTGTTCACTATCATCACCACTTTGTCCACTCGATTAGTCAGTTCAGCAATAGTGGTAAGCTCTCCCCATGCTTTCCCATTCCTCAGTTTTCCCTAAATTCTTGGCCAATATTGGACAGCTTCACCTTTTTCAGTTCGGATATCCCGGATGTCTTTAGGACTAAATGTTTGTCATGTACTCACAGAATTGACACTGTTGCTCAGCTCATATTTAGTGAAATAAAATGTTCCTTCACTTTTGAGAGGAGAGAGAGAGAGAGAGGCAGAAAGACAGAGAGAGACAGAGACAGAGAGACAGAGAATGCATGCATGTAACCACACACAAATCCGGTTCCAAGAAATGTAGGAGGATCAGATAGAAACATAGATTTTCAGATACTTGCAAACACAAATCAATTGACTTATTTATTTATGTATTCAGTCATAGAACAAATATTTATTGAGTACTTTTGATGTGCCAGGACCTGCACATCCTGTTTTTTTTTTTCTTCTGCCCTGCAAGGCTTCAAATGAAGCCATCTATAAATGCAGCCACAGGGAAGACTCAACGAGTCATCATGTTTCCTTTAGGGTGGATTTTTTTTTCCATTTCTGTCAAAGAAGAGGAGTGGTTATGTTTCAAAACATGGAAAGAACCAGAGAATTCAGTGAAGGACATACTTCACAAAGAGAGCTCTTATTTCTAATGGCAAGAAGAAAACAGGGCTCTAGTGTATGCTGGGGACCCTGATGAATTCCAGAAGCCATGAGACTTTCTATTCTTGTACCTGCTCTGTCTCTTCCTTCCTGTGTGTATCAGTTGTCAGGTTGAAAATTAGGATGTTCATTTTGACATCAGGATAAACCAAGAGAGTTTGGAGTTGGTGAACATTGTCAAGAAGGGATTCATTGGTGTGTTCTGCCTGCAATGTGTGGGTAACTCTTCCTAAAATGATCAGTATATGTTTCAAGGAGGATCATTGATCAAAAGGACACATACATGTATGTCCATTGCAGCTGCTAAGATGGATACAGAGTTATTGGAAGAAACTGACACAGTGAGGGATGCACAGAAAACAGTAGTCACCTTGGTCCTTTATGTGTTCTGGGAAAGCAGATATCCTAATAGTACCATTAGCAAGTCAGTTTTATTCAGAGATGGGCATGTCTACTTGCTTTGTGAGGTTAGATAGGAGGGCTACAAAAGGGAGAATTTTGCATCACAGTTCTGAATCAAAAGGAGGTAGGAAGAAAAGGGAGATGTCACATGGTGAAGGAGGGAATGATTTTAGTGTATCAACAATTGATCAGTGGAATGCTATAGCTGGGTTCCCACGGGGAAGGCTCAGACACATTGGGGTCTCTGCGAGATGGGATACTGATGAGAGAAAACTGGTCAGCTACTGGTTAACAACAAACTCACTGAGTGATAACAGTTGATTGCTTGGAGATGAAGTCTATGAAAAAATGGAAGCTTTGTCAGACTTCAGTCAGAGGGGTTCCTCACTTAAAAAATTCCTCTCTTTATTTGGGGAGTATTAAGTGAAAATATGAGAGGAGACAGGGAGTGGGTTATACACTGTGGACTTGGGCCATTTATTGAGGAGCAATCTCAGAGACATTAACCCTGGTAGTGCTAGCCTGCTTTTGGGAAACACTCAAGGGTCCAGGAATCAAATCTCTAAGCAAAGGCACACAGAACTGGCAGGTTGTCACGGGGTTAAGTATGGCCTGAGGTAAAATCTAAGAGAGCCAAGCAGCAGAGCAAAGCAGGAGTCTGCCTGCCTGAGATTCCTAGAGTTGAGTTTCATAACCCATGACAAAGAAGGAGGGGCTTAATGTTCTTCACCTGGTTTCTGGCCTTGCCCTCATCCAAATTGAAGCTCTGAAGAGTGCCAGCAGTGCCTTCTCTCCTTCAGGTAGCACATGTAGAAGTCTGAAGCCTGAAATGGTAAGTCAGGAACTTGAAAGAGAGGCAGGGGAGAGGAGGAGAAGGAGGACGAGGAGGAGGACGAGGAGGACGAGGAGGAGAAAGGAGGGGAGGGGAGAGAAGGGGAGGGGNGGTGGATCTCTGTGAGTTCGAGGCCAACCTGGTCTACAAAAGCTAGTTCCAGGAAGGCTCCAAAAGCTATAGAGAAACCCTGAAAGAAAAAAAGGAGAGGAGAGGAGAAGAAAGGGGAAGGGAGGTAAGGTAAGAAGAAAAGAGAAGAGGAGGGGAGGGGAGGGGAGGGGAAAGAAATACTTTCTTTGTCTTAAGAGTTCCCTTTAGGGCTTACACCCTGCCCAATGTGATATGTCCATCTGTCTTGTGAACCAGTATTGGCTTCTAGGCTGTGTGGCCTTAGCTGTGACTTCACTTGTGGAGGTGATGTACTGAGTAGTACCTGCTGCTGGTGATACAGTTGGAGTCCTCTAAGCACAGTTGAGAGGCTTTGAAATTCCCACGTGAAAGCTAACCTTGTTTAAGAGAAAACAGGGAAACAGCACAAGGAAGAGGACAATGAAGGGCGTGGTGTGGGTTTTAGCTTATCTAGAGATTTCCCCTGTGCCCCTTACTCTATGCCCACTCAAAACTCTATTATTAGAATACAGGACGAGAAGAAGGGAGGAGATTAAAAAGGATGAAGCCCAGGATGAGTGAGTGACGTGAACAAAAGGGAAGACAGTGTGTAGTGGTTATGGGAAGAGGCCATCTCATTTGAGTCTAAGGTCATCGATGCAGGGACTGTCTCTTTTGAGTCTAAGGTCATCCCAGGAAGGACACAGCCTGTGTAGCGCATCCTCACACTGCTCCTGTAAACCCCAATCATCTCACGTTTTATAGGGAATCTTCTTAAGAACTCCAATGTTTCAGGATCACTTTGGGAAACTCTACCAATACCACAAGCTCAATCAGAGTGTGACATGGTTTCTGAGTGTCTGCTATGATCTGGGGGACTGTTTCAGATGCCTGCAGTAAAATATGGTGAAAACTCCCAGTTCTCTGTGAGCCAGTATTCTGATTATAGGGACAGAAAACAACTCACAGAGGCATTAATTCAACAGCTACATAACATGGGTCCTTAGTTTTCTCTATTGCCTGTGAAAGACAACCGCCCTAGTTTGTGTTTTGAGGCACAGATATCCTGGAATGAGACTGATAGGAGATGCCTCCATGTCTTCTCCTTGATGGAGGCTGGATTCTAAGGGTCCATCTCAGTGAAGCCCTTGATTTCAACAGCCTGAGTCTAGTACAGCTGTGCCAGAGACTGGCCCAGAGCATAACATCCTTCCTGTGCTCTGGACAGAACCCCAAACCTTGTGTATCAGGCCATCACTTCTTGCATGCATAGGAAATAATCATTCATTATTGATTTTAATTTGGGATAAGGCAAGAGAAACTTTGAACCTCAGCCTTGCCATTCAGCCCTGTCTCCTGGTTGGTCTTCTTCAAGAGTCTTAAGGCTCTGGGGACACTGTCTGAGGTGCCCAGGATTGACTGGATATACCTCTAGAGACAGACATTACTATCCTTACGTTTTCTGGTTTTCATTTCCTTTTCTTGTCTGCTAGACTTTTTAAATACATATTGTAGCCACTTGTTGCCCTGTTTTCTAAGCTGCCTTGAACTACTGCCAGGGGCTGTTGCCAGAGGAGCTAAAGACTAAGTCACTCTCCTTTCAGCCTCTGGCAAGACAAGAAATTCACTTGGGGTTAGGGGTAGCAAAAGCTCAACCATCCTGAACCAATCAGGAAACCACAATAAAGTGCCAGGCAGGGACTCACCCTCAAAGCCCAGCACTGAGCTCAGCTTGGAGGTGACAGCCAGGCCAGGGATGCTCTGGTTTGCTCCAGAGGAACCACATCAGAAGTGGTGACTCAGGCAGAGAAACTGACCCATAGGAGAGGTTGGGGAGGACTGTCCATGGTAAGCAGAGAACACAAACACACTGCGTTTTTGAGCCAGGACTAGGGAAGAGCAAAGAAACACCAGGGGATGAACAAAGAAAGCAAATCTATGATGATAATAAATCATAGCTAATACCAATTATATAAACATTTATAAGATATCACCTCATTCTCTTTCAGTCTCCACAGTAGCTTTGTTACAGAGGCCATATTCTTCTTTTTTAATGATGTATATATGTACGTGTGTATATGTGTGTGTGTGTGTGATTGAGTGAGTGTGATTGTGTGCACGTGCATGAGTACCAATATGTGTGGATGTCCTTGTGGTGGAGGTCAGAGGACAACCTTGAATCTCGCTTTCAGGAATGCTGTCCACTTCCTTTGATTCAAGGTCTTTGGTTAGCCTAGAGTTCACCAAGTAGGCAAGACCTGCTGGCCCTGCCCTCCCGTCCCCCAGTGCTAGGACCGCAAATGTGTGCCCCTATAGCCTGCTTTTCTCATATGTGCTGGGGGACTGAGCTCGAGTCCTTATGATTATGTCCAAAGCAAGTGCTTTCTTGACTGAGTCAGCTTTCAGTGTGTCTATTATTTTTCTTGTTTTTCCAAAGCGGAATAGGAGTCTTGGGAGACTTGCTGGGCAGAGTTCTCATGTTTCCTGACTTAATTTCTTCTAACCGGACAGCTGTAATTCCTTCATTAACCATGCTACTTGCTAAATGTTTTGTGCTGCTGGTTGGATTCAGCGTCCATACTGGGAGCTCAGGATAGAGTTGAGAACAAAATAACATGGTGTTGTGTGGTTCCCACAGCCACACTATCTCTGTCCACCTATGTTGACACACTGTTGTTTTCAACTCTGCTTTTCAGCATTTATGGGGCTTGGTAGGGAAATAATCTAGTTCCTATATTATCTTCATCCTGCGCATTGTGTCTCCCTTGGATTTGCTGTCACCTAGAATGTGACCCCCTGCTCTCTCTGCTGCCATGTCTATCAAGTTTTCTCTTTTGAGTACTGCCTGAATTGAAGTTCCCTGAACTGATTCAAATGTTGTCTCTTTCCTTAAGCTTCCTATTAGTGCCTCAAACACAGCTCTCATCTTTTTCACTTGAATCCAGGGGTTGAAGACCTAGTTTAAAGCTACCTCACGCTTTGTTGCATTATTTACAACTGGAATGAACTTGTCACACATAAGCTTCGTCTTCATCCCTCCCACAGCTTTTGCAGTGGTGGCTGACATAACTTTAGATTGTTTTGGTTAGGATTATTACTGCCGTTGTGATGAAACACCATGACCCTGACTAAAAAAACAAAAACAACTTTGGGAGAAAAAGGCTTATTTGGCTTAGGAGTCCACATCAAAGTTAGACTAGGAACTTAACCAGGGCAGGAACCTGGAGATAGGAGCTGATACAGAGGCCATAGAGAGGAGTGTTGCTTACTGGCTTGCTCCATATGGATTACTAAGCCTGCTTTCCTATTGAATCCACGACCACCAACCAAGGCTGGGACCATCCACAATTGGCTGGGCTCTTCCACATCAAGTTAACTCATTGAGAAAATGCTCTGCAGGTTTGTCTGAAGCCTGATCTTATGTAGACATTTTCTCAGGCTTCTTCCTCTCAGATGACTCTAGCTTGTTTCAAACTGACATAAAAATAAGTCAGCCTAATGGGCAGAGAGAACATGGAAGGAGGTTCTCAAGATGGTTCAGGGATTCCCACCCCGTTGAATCTGTGTCTTTGTAATACTCTCCCTTTGAGTGTAGGCAGAAGCCCTGACTTTGGCCAATACAAATTGGTACCATTAGTGGGGGAACCACATCCATATTAGATTGCATAAGATTGTAGGTTTCATCTCATTGGTTGATCTTCTGCTGACTGATGGTGGAAGCTGCCCTGGCATTGAAGTGAACATAGCCTGCAATCATTGAGAAACTCAGACTCTCAGCCCTACAGCTCTTGAGAATAGAATTTTCCCATCAACGACACAAGGTTGAAGGCAGAGCCTTCCATAGTCCAGTCGTTAGGTGGGATCCAAACATCGTCTGAAACTTTTTATTGCATTTGCAACACTCTAAACCTGAAGACCCACTCAATCTGAGTCTCAGTTCCTCAAATTCCCACTGTTTGAAGGGATTAGTGTGTGCTGTCTTAAGCCGTTAAGCGTATGGTAACTCATAATGCAGTAGTAGGACATGAGAAGACTCAGGAACAGACACTTACTGGAAGAATTAGAATTGACTGAAAAGTAGAATTAAAGGAAGTAAAAGAGGAGGAGATGCCATTCCAAGCAGGGAACCGATGAGCAGTGACTTATGTATGCTTCTAGAAGAGTTTATGACAACTGGAGAGGTAGACAAGGAGGGGCTGATACGAAAAAAATATGAGGAACAAAACAGCAAGCACAGCAACATCTGAGAGATAGAGATGTTCACTCTCTGTACACTCCGTCCTCCTCTCTATACACTCCGTCCTCTCTATAGATTCCGTCCTCTCTATACGCTCCAACCTCCTCTCTATACGCTCCGTCCTCCTCTCTATAAACTCGGTCCTCCTCTCTATATACTCCGTCCTCCTCTCTATACACTCTGTCCTCCTCTCTATATACTCCGTCCTCCTCTCTATACACTCCATCCTCCTTTCTATACGCTCCGTCCTCCTCTCTAAACACTCCGTCCTCCTCTCTATACACTCCGTCCTCCTCTCTATACACTCCATCCTCCTCTCTATAGACTCCGTCCTCTCTATAGACTCCATCCTCCTCTCTATACACTCCGTCCTCTCTATACACTCCGTCCTCTCTATACAATCCGTCCTCTCTATACACTCCATCCTCTCATCCATTCACTCCTTCCTCTTGCCCATTCACTTCTACTTGCAGAGGAAACCAGCCATGAGTTAAAGAGATCACCCTGCATCTTGCAAACGATCAAGAAAAATTGTGGAGATGAAAAGGAATTGCACGCAAGGGAAAGTGACTCTGTGAAATTGCAGGGGAAATGGAAGACACAGTATTCTCAAGAAACAAGCCCTGTGTCTTCTCACAAAAGTGGGTGACCTACTGGAAATGAGATATGAAGAGAGTTTTTGTTTTTGTTTTTTTGTTTTTGCTTTTGTTATTTTTATAACTGACATTTAATCCTAATACACATTCCCAGGTGCAATGAGACATGTCAATATACAGTTATAGTATATAATGTTCCAATTATGACAATACACCAGGTTCACACCTTGTAAATGTTAAGCCAAAACATAGTCAAAAATAAAGAAGGGCCAGTGCCATGTCTGAGTAGGGCAAAAGCTCTTGCCACCTAACTTGGTGACTTGAGCATGAACCTTGAGACTCACATGATATGAGGAGAGAACCAACTTCTGCAAGTTCTCCCCTGACCTGTATACACATGCCATGGTACACACCAAACACACACACACACACACACACACACACACCAAAAATGAAAAAAAAAGTGGAGAAAGATATATTGCTTGTAGAAGATTGGAAAATCATGAGAATTATTTCAAAAATAACATAACACCTTTTTAGGATTAAGGGAGCGTGAGAATTTTATTTGGGGACTCACATAAACTCAAATAACAGAACACTCACGTTAAGGGTGGATACATCCCCAAGCATGCTGAGTTAAGGACTGTATTCCTAAGCATGACTAGCTTAAAGTTATAGTTTAGGGAAAACAGGTAGTATGAATTGATGTAGGAGGGTCATCTGTCTATGTGTTACTTTCATTGGGTAATAAAGAATCTGCCTTGGCCCTTTGATAGGCCAGCGCTTAGGTGGGTGGAGT